>JAXIVJ010000197.1:177707-348190 GCA_036785665.1 Chirona hameri | reverse complement strand
AGTTTTGACATGAACTCATTCTAAAGCATTGGACAAGAAACATGAAATCTGAGGCGACAAGTGTTAGCGTATAGGAATAAATATGCACCGGGATTTGGAGCTGTATCTACCCAAACTCAACGGAGGATACGTATTTAAATAAACACAGTCAGGTGACGTCAGTCAAAGCTGAAGTGGTCCGAACCAGGGACGTAGCCAAGGGGGTGGGGGTCCCACGGGGGCCATGCCCCCCCCCCCCCCACCCCCCTTCAACTGAGCAAAATAAATGTACGCTAGATAAAATGAGATTATCTGACGACCCGACCCCCCCCCCCCCCCCCCCCCGGTCAATAACATATGGCTGAGGAGCGAAATTTGTATACCACCGGCATGCTCCCCCCCCTTGATAAAAAATAATGGCTACGTGCCTGGTCCGAACAGTATAATTTCGGGCTCAATTTATGTATTTATTTATTATGAGGTAAATTTACCGGTTATTTGCTTTATTATCATCGTCATGATCAAACAGACTGGAGTTTTCGCCATCGCAGCGATGCAAATTCTTTCATGCTACGAAAAACCAGCACCCATGTTTTTTGTTGGCTGCTGGAGCGGGATGGGTGGGGGAAATGCATTTCTGTTTGGGCACCCACAATCATTTTCATAAAACCACACCCCTGCTTGCGAGTTGCGACATGCTCTAAGGGCCCTCTGCCCTGCCCTGGGGCCTCTTCGTGCTGACTAGGGGCCCATTCGGCATGTTCAGGGGCCCTTCTGTCCCGCCTAGGGGCCCTTTCGGTCTGGTCAGGGGCCCATCTGACCTGCACAGGGGCCCTTTTAGCTTCCCAGGGGCCCTCTGGTCTGTCCAGGGCCCCTCCTACCTGCTCAGGGGCCCTTATTACCTGGCAATGGATTGCGCTGACCGCTTTGTCGCCCTGCCGACATGCTCATGCCTGCTTAAAGGAAATAGTTCACCTTCGGATTTTTTCAGAACAACGATTTTATTATATTTTTTAATACAGTTTCTTTTTTTTCTTTTCAAAAATGGTCCTACATCGCGCCAATTCAGGACAGAAGGTTGTAAATTATTAATGTTATGGTGTGCGTTATTGGTCTGCGCATGCTCAGACCAGTGCTGGCACTCTAAGACGGTACGGCATATCATATATGCGCCGCATTCACATCGATCTCAACGACATCGGACCACGGACGACTTCTAGCCAGCCTTCACCAGCCCTCCACCGCTTCCGGGTGCGGGACCCTGTCCACGTGCTTGTGGCAGGGTCGTTAGACCCTTAGATAGGTAGCCCTTAGATATTTTTAAGTAGGTAACGTAATTTCCACAATTTGCAAGGTAGAGAACCCGCTTCATTCTTTAGATTAATTGCAGCTGGCAACACGTTCTGCCGTGTGTGCCACGTTAACGTAACTTAGGTTATTCATTGAACTTTCCCCTCCCTCCTCCGGTCATGGCGACCCCCCGCCCCGCCCCCCCCCCCCCCCCCCCCCGACCCCCCTCCGGGGTTCCCTGGCGCGCGTCCGCGTGCCCCCCTGGACGGTCCCCCCTCCCAGCCCCCTGCCCTTCCCGCCCATCAACCCGTGGGACTGGGGCCCCGCAGTGACCGGCCATCACCCCGACCCGACCCGGCCATCACGCCGTTGGACTGGGGCCCCCCGCCCGCCGCTCAGTCCCCCCTCCCAGCCCCCCTCAGGGGCCCCGCCCCGCCCCGTCCAGGGGCCCGGCCGTTGCCGGACTCCCATCCCCCGACCCACCCCCCCCCCCCGCCCCTCCGCCCCTCCGTCCCCCCGCCCCTCCGCCCCTCCGTCCCCCCCCGACCCCCGACCCCCCTCTGGGGTCCCCCCCCCCCCCGGTGCGCGACGTCGCACCTCCCCGGTCGGATCCACTCCCCGCTCCCCTCAGGGGCCTCCCAGGGTCCGACCCGGAGCACGGCTCCCCCCGACCCCACCCCCCGGACGGGCCCGCTTGCCTCCTTATGTGGCGAGCGGACGGCATTCCATTTAGGAATGTCAACCCGTTCCAGGTCCGGCGCTGGCTGGTCGCCATCTGTGGCGACGTAGCCAGCGCCAAACCCATTCGATCAGGAGCACTCCTGATCGAGACACTGACGTCCCAACAGAACGTCAGTGTCATGGGACGGACCACCTTCATCGGAGTGAGGGTCGCCGTGGAGGCCCCGGCGCACCTCAACTCCGTGGAGGGTCTGGCATGGTGCCCAGACGTGGCCGAGCTCTCGGAGGACGATCTCCTCCGGGAACTCGCACACCAAGGGGTGTGCGAGGTGACTCGCCTGTCGCCATCGAAGCGGCGACCCGATCAGCCCAACCCGCTGATTCGGCTCCGCTTCCGAGGCAAGGAGCTGCCGACCCACATCCACTGTGGGTACGTGGCTGCCCCCGTCAGGGAGTGGATCCCGCCCCCCCCCCCCCCCGGCAGTGTCAGCAGTGCTGGCACTACGGCCACCTCAAGTGGACCTGTCGGGTGCGCACCGCCACCTGTGGTCGGTGCGCTGGCGAGCACGGCACCGAAGGGTGCACGCGCGCAGCACGCTGCGCCTCGTGCGACCAGGCCCACCCGGCCTGGGACCGCCGGTGTTTGGCCTGGGGCCTCGCTCGCGAGACGGAGCGCTTGAAGCGCGGCGACAGTCGGCGCCCACCGGACGCCCCGCCCTCCACCTCTCTCAGCCCAGGTCTCGCCCCCGGCGCTTGGCCCGCCCCCTCCCACCTCCCGGAACCTCCCCCCCACCCCACCGGCCTCCCGCCAGACCCCCCAACCGACAGACCCCCCGACCACCACCCCAGCTCCCGAGGCATCTCTGTCGGACCTCGAAGGCGCCGTTGCCGCTGATCCACCGGCACCGCGCTCCCCAGCCCAACCAGCCGAGTCGAACACCGACTCAGGCCCCGCCTCCCCGGCCTCCCCAGCACCAGCGGAGAGCCGATTCTCGGAGGACCTCCCCTCGGACGACTCTCTCATGAGAGCCGTCTCCCGGAAAGTCGCCCGCAACCCCGCCCAGTCCCCGCCCTCCCGCCCCAGCTCCCCGCCCGCCCGCCCCAGCTCCCCGCCCGCCCGCCTCTCCCCGCCATCCCTCCTCTCCCCCACCCTCCTTCCCAGCTCCCTCGTAGCCCCTCCCCCCCCCCCCCCAGCCCCCTGAAAGTAACCGCTACCGCCGCAATTTGAGACGGTTCAACAAGAAACAATAAATCACCTCCAACAAATACTTCATTAAGTTATTTCTGACTAACTGATAAATCGTGCTGCTGCTGACGTGGGAGTTGCGTGTTGGCTGCCGGTGTCAGCTTGTCGCGGGGCCCCCTGCTGGATTGGTAGCGCGGCGAATGGTTATGGCTTGGCTGTTCGTTGCGTGGCTGATTTGGCGGGGATTTCTGCGATGGGACGCCGATGGTTGATGTGTGGTTTTGCGTTGGCGGCGGCATGATTCCCTGCCAAACCAGTCAGAAATAACTTCCTGACTAACTGTTAAATCAGGTTACTGCTGACGCGGGAGTTGTGTGTTGGCTGCCGGTGTCTTGTTGCGGGGGCCCCCTGCTGGATCTCGGCCGCGCGGCGAAGGGTTCATCGTTGCGTGGCTGATTTGGCGGGGGATTTCTGCGATGGGACGCCGGTGGCTGATGTGCGATTTTGCGTTGGCGGCGGCATGATTCCCTGCCAAACCAGATCACACGCCGATGCTGCGCCGCGGTGCGGTGTCCGCTGCGCTGCGGTGCAGCATGTTAAATTATGTTAAAATCACGTTGCTGCCGACGTGGGGTTGCGTGTTGGCTGCCGGTGTCTTGTTACGGGGGCCCCCTGCTGGATCTCGGCCGCGCGGCGAAATTCGTTGCGTGGCTGATTTGGCGGGGGATTTCTGCGATGGGACGCCGATGGTAGACGTGCGGTCTTGCGTTGGCGGCGGCACGATTCCCTGCCAAATCAGTCGCGTCAGTCGCGCAACGAAAGGTTCCATTGGAATTCGTTGTTCATTTCTAACGTAATGCTCCTCCCAACCCTCCTCTCCCCTCTACTCCGCTCTTGTCAAAGCCGAGTACTTGAACACCCGCCCCTGATAACAGATGCCGATGCTGCGCTGCGGTGCGGTGGCCGCTGCCCTGCGGTGCGGTGCTCACTCCACTGCGCTGCGGTGTGGTGTCCGCTGCGCTGCGGTGCAGTATGTTAAATCATGTTGCTGCCGACGTGGGGTTGCGCGTTGGCTGCCGGTGTCTTGTTGCGGGGGCCCCCTGCTGGATCTCGGCCCCGCGGCGAGGGTTTCTGCCGTGGCTCTTCGTGGCGTGGCTGATTTGGCGGGGGATTTCTGCGATGGGACGCCGATAGCTGATGTGCGATTTTGCGTTGGCGGCGGCATGATTCCCTGCCAAACCAGATCACACGCCGATGCTGCGCCGCGGTGCGGTGGCTGCTGCGCTGCGGTGCAGTGTCCACTGCGCTGCGGTGCAGTATCCACCCTGTCAAACTTTTTTACACTGTTAGGTAATAGTTATCTTGTATTGATAGGCCCCCTCTTAGATTATCTCTACCAAACACGTTTAGCTAAACAAATATAACAGGGGTTTTTTGCCTTGCGCATTTTTGGCCCACCGCGCAGGTTTTTCCCTTTGCTATAGACGCTGTTTTTTTTTATTATTCAGGACTTTTCCCCCAGCTAAACACACCCCCACAACCAGGTCTCGCCGAGGCGCCGGAGCTAGGGAGACTGGCAACAGTCTCCCGCTGTTGCAATGACGGCACCCCACGGCTCCACCAACACTGACACTGTTCAAGTGTATGTAATAAAAATATGTATGTATGTGTGTCTCGTGTTTTACTTATTTTTGACCTTGAACGAAATACTTAACGTAATGCTAGATATTATATTTGACCTTGAACGAAATACTTAACGTAATGTTAGATATTATATTTACTTTGAACAAATAATTTTTCCGGGTACAAATAAACCGGTTAACGTAATTAGTAACGTAAAATAGCTGCCCTAGTCCCTAGTTTGCTCCGGGTCACATAAACCGGTTAAGGTAGTTTTTTGCCTGGCAAATTGCCAGAGGTCATTGCCCCTCCCCGGAAAATGGCTATAGGCCGTTCCGGGAAAGAAAAAAAAACCGCATTCATCCTTTCATCGACATCGGACCTACGGACGCCTTCTAGCCAGCCTTCTCCAGCTCTCCACCGCTTCCGGGTGCGGGACCCTGTCCACGTGCTTGTGGCAGGGTCGTTAGACCCTTAGATAGGTAGCCTTTAGATATTTTTAAGTAGGTAACGTAATTTCCACAATTTGCAAGGTAGAGAACCCGCTTCATTCTTTAGATTAATTGCAGCTGGCAACACGTTCTGCCGTGTGTGCCACATTAACGTAACTTAGGTTATTCATTAAACTTTCCCCTCCCTCCTCCGGTCATGGCGACCTCCCCGCCCCTCCGTCCCCTCATGGCGACTTCCCCGCCCCTCCGTCCCCTCATGGCGACCCCCCCGCCCGGCCCCCTTCAGGAGTCTCTCCCCTCCCGTCCCGGCGCGCGGCCACCCCCCGGCTTCCTTCAGAAGCCACCCGACCCCCTTCAGGGGTCTGCCCCCCCCCCCCCGGACGGTCCTCCTGGACCCCCCGGCTCCCCTCAGGAGCCTCGCCTGGACCGACCCGGTGCTTGGCTCCCCCCAACACCTCGCCACCCGACGGGCCTGCTCTCCTCCTCATTCAGAGGAAGGACGGAGTGACCATGAGGCACTCCAACCCGTTCGCGGTGCGCCGCCAACTGGTCGCCCTCTGCGGAGAGGTGGCCAGCGCGCGCTCCATCCGTTCCGGCGCTCTGCTGGTTCAGACCCTGTCTGGCCAGCAGACTGCCACCCTCCTAGCCATCCCGTCTTTCATGGACAAGGCTTGTGAGGTGACGGCCCCCGACCACATGAATTCCTGCCAGGGATTCATCCTGTGCCCCGAAGTCAGCAATCTGACTGAGACCGTGCTCCTCCAGGAGCTAGTGACTCAGGGGGTGACAGAAGTGGTCCGGATGCGGTCTAAGCGACCAGGCCCCAACCCCATGGTCCGGCTGCGTTTCCGGGGCTTACAGCCCCCGGAACGCATCTACTGTGGCTACATAGTAGTCACAGTCAAGGAGTGGACCCAAGGGCCACTGCAGTGCAGAGCCTGCTGGCGGTTTGGCCACCACCAGCGTCAGTGCCACGCCCGCCAGTCCATCTGCGGGAAGTGCGCCGAGACGCACGACACAGCCCAATGTGTCGGTGGCGACACCGCAGCCACTCGCTGCGTGTCGTGGGGGGCCGCCCACCCCGCATGGTTCCGTGACTGCCCTGCCCGAGCGATAGCCGCCGAGCAGACCCGAGCCCGCAAGGCGGTCCCCCCCACCCCACCTCCCATCCCAGCGCTGGCCCCCAGCGTCTAGCCCCCGCTGCCCCCATCCCACCGAACCCCACCCGCGCCCCCCCCCCCCCGTCGGACCTCAAGTGGGTCCACCCCACCGGTGCCACCGCCTGCCCCGTCACAGCGGAGGCAGTGCACACCCCCACCGACGGCAGAGCAGGCCGAGCCCCACCCCATCTCAGCCGAGTCCCTTCTGGACTCTGGCAGTGCCCCAGCGGCACCCACTCCCACCCCCGCCGAATATCTGGCGGAGTCCCCGGTCGAGTCCTCTGACGCTGACGCTGAGGACTCTGACGCCTCTCTAATCAGAGCCGTCACCCGCCAACTCCCAAACTCCGACCCTCCTCCTCTCGTTAACGGATATCGCGCGTTGTCTGAAGACAGTCGGTCCCTCACCCTCTCCCCGCCACCCCTCCCCTCCCCCCACCCACCTTCCCAGCTCCCTCGCCCTATAATACCGGATAGCCCCTCCCACCCCAGCCCCTCTGAACGTAACTGCTACCGCCGCAATTTGAGACGGTTCAACAAGAAACAATAAATCACCTCCAACAAAATACTTCATTAAGTTATTTCTGACTAACTGTTAAATCGTGCTGCTGCTCACGTGGGAGTTGTGTGTTGGCTGCCGGTGTCTTGTTGCGGGGGCCCCCTGCTGGATCTCGGCCGCGCGGCGAAGGGTTCTTCGTTGCGTGGCTGATTTGGCGGGGGATTTCTGCGATGGGGCGCCGATGGTTGATGTGCGGTTTTGCGTTGGCGGCGGCATGATTCCCTGCCGAACCAGTCAGAAATAACTTCCTGACTAACTGTTAAATCAAGTTACTGCTGACACGGGAGTTGTGTGTTGGCTGCCGGTGTCTTGTTGCGGGGGCCCCCTGCTGGATCTCGGCCGCGCGGCGAAGGGTTCTTCGTTGCGTGGCTGATTTGGCGGGGGATTTCTGCGATGGGACGCCGATGGCTGATGTGCGATTTTGCGTTGGCGGCGGCATGATTCCCTGCCAAACCAGATCACACGCCGATGCTGCGCCGCGGTGCGGTGGCTGCTGCGCTGCGGTGCAGTATCCGCTGCGCTGCGGTGCAGCCTGTTAAATTGTGTTAAAATCACGTTGCTGCCGACGTGGGGTAGCGTGTTGGCTGCCGGTGTCTTGTTACGGGGGCCCCCTGCTGGATCTCGGCCGCGCGGCGAAATTCGTTGCGTGGCTGATTTGGCGGGGGATTTCTGCGATGGGACGCCGATGGTAGATGTGCGGTCTTGCGTTGGCGGCGGCATGATTGCCTGCCAAATCAGTCGCGCAACGAAAGGTTCCATTGGAATTCGTTGTTCATTTCTTAACGTAATGCTCCTCCCAACCCTCCTCTCCCCTCTACTCCGCTCTTGCCAAAGCCGAGTACTTTTTTCTTCTTTTTTTTCTTTTTTTTTAATTTTAGGCATTTCGGTCAATATGACCATTGCATGCCTGTGATGAATCATTTGTATTGATATATGTTTAAGTGTCAGTCATAGAAAAATGGCGAGTTTGTTTCGTTTCAAACGAAATATTTAGTAAATAATGAAAAGTAGCTGTAACAGATATGGGTGTTCATTATCGTGTAATGAGGGCAGTGCTAATGTATGGAAGATGTTTTGCATTGGGGTATAAATGTCGGACGAAGGAAATTGGATAATGATCGTTTTCGTATATGTCTTGTCTATATTTATATATTTATATGTGTATATATACATATATATATACCATATACTATATACTATACACTATATGCCATATTATATATTCTATATACTATCTTCTATATACTATATTATACAGTATATATGTCTATATATCTAGCAGAAAGACAAGTCAATGGTGGGCTATTGGTGGAATGTAACGAGGAAACGAGATGGATCGAGCCCGACCCAATGCTACACGTATAGCAGGTCGTGTCGGCCGCTCCTGATTGGTGTTAGTACGCTGTGGGGCTTGAGGTGAGGGCTGTATTTTGGGAGTCTGGTCGTCACGGGCCGGTCGTGTGCCGCTCTCCTGCCGGCGGTCTGTATGGGCCGAGCCCAAACGAACCATAGCCTGCGGTGTGAGCCTGTCACGGCCGGGCCGAGTGCTGGCGCACCGGGCCACGGGCGGCGGCTCAAGGGCCGGGGAAGTGGTGGTCGTGGTGCTGGTTTCCACTGTGGCTGGTCTGAGAGGTGCCAACAGTTTGAGGGGAGGGAGCTGAGGTAGGGGCTCAGTTTGAGTTTCACATGTGGCCGTTTGCTTTTTTGCTACCTGTGCGTAGGTCTTGGAAGTCGGAGAGGGCGTCTTGTCTTCTACTGCGCGACGTGCCTGTGGGTATGAAATGTTGGAAGATGCCTTCAGGGCGCAAATCTCCTTCTCCTTCTTCCACATGGGACACTGAGTGGAGGTCACGATATGGTCTGTGGATCCACAGCTCAGGCACTTGGCTGGTGCAGAACAGGCAGAGCCGTCGTGCGGCGCTGCACCGCACTTGTGGCACCTGGCCTCTTGCTTACAAAATTTGACGCTGTGGCCAAATTTTTGGCATTTGTAGCAGCGAAGGGGGTTCGGGATGTAGACGCGTACGTTGTATCTGAGGTATCCAGCGACTAAAGTAGACGGTAGCGTGGTTGTCTGGAACGTGAGGACAAGAAGGCTGGTGTCACGCCTCTGTCCATCACGGAAAGTTGTTAGACGTCGCACGTGCGAGACTCCTTCTGAGCGGAGACCTTCGAGAATGTCCTCCTCGGACATAAATCTCATCTCCGGGGTGAAAACCGTACCCTGTGTGGTGTTCCGAGCATGGTGCAGCGAGACAGTAACCGCCTTCTCACAGAACTTGGTACACTGTAGCAGTTTTTTTGTTTGCGCGTTAGTCTCGGTCTTGACAACGAGTGTGCCGTTTGCCGGAGTTTCGATCTGGAGAGAGGATGAGCCGCAGATGCCTTTGAGTTGTTTGGTGGGCCAAAACACGTTGATTTTGCGGAACGAGACATTGTCGTCGGTAGGCTTAATCACCAGAAACGAGCCATTGGAATCCAGGTACTGGTCAGAAGTCGCGGTCAATGGTGAGCCAGGGTTCCGTGCGTGGTCAGTAGACAATCGAGGGTCGGTACCGGGAGTGGATGCATGGGACGAGCGAGGGTCAGTGCCGGGGGCGGAGGTCATGAACGAGCGAGGTTCGGTGCCGGGGGCAGAGGTCATGGACGAGCGAGGGTCGGTGCCGGGGGCAGAGGTCTGGGACGAGCGAGGATCAGTGACCGTGGAGTCAGAGTCCATTGGGAGATCAGGAGAGGTCAGGTTCGGGTCAAAGTCAGAGTCCGAGACATCTTGTTTTCGGCGCTTTTTCCCCATGATGGGGAAAAAGCAAGCAACGGAGCCGGGAAACAATAAACCGAGTGAGAACGAAACCTAAGCAAAGCAAACTAAGCAACGACAACGACAACGACGATGGAAAACGAGCGGAAGCGTGGAAATCGTACCAAGAATCGGCGAAGGTGCGTGAGCGTGTTTGCGAAGGTCGACCGAGTACTTGAACACCCGCCCCTGATAACAGATGCCGATGCTGCGCTGCGGTGCGGTGGCCGCTGCGCTGCGGTGCGGTGCTCACTCCACTGCGCTGCGGTGTGGTGTCCGCTGCGCTGCGGTGCAGTATGTTAAATCATGTTGCTGCCGACGTGGGGTTGCGCGTTGGCTGCCGGTGTCTTGTTGCGGGGGCCCCCTGCTGGATCTCGGCCCCGCGGCGAGGGTTTCTGGCCGTGGCTCTTCGTGACGTGGCTGATTTGGCGGGGGATTTCTGCGATGGGACGCCGATGGCTGATGTGCGATTTTGCGTTGGCGGCGGCATGATTCCCTCCCAAACCAGATCACACGCCGATGCTGCGCCGCGGTGCGGTGGCTGCTGCGCTGCGGTGCAGTGTCCACTGCGCTGCGGTGCAGTATCCACCCTGTCAAACTTTTTACACTGTTAGGTGATAGTTATCTTGTATTGATAGGTCCCCTCTTAGATTATCTCTACCAAACACGTTTAGCTAAACAAATATAACAGGGATTTTTTGCCTTGCGCATTTTTGGCCCACCGCGCAGGTTTTTCCCCTTTGCTATAGACGCTGGGTTTTTTATTATTCAGGACTTTTCGCCCAGCTAAACACACCCCACAACCAGGTCTCGCCGAGGCGCCGGAGCTAGGGAGACTGGCAACAGTCTCCCGCTGTTGCAATGACGGCACCCCACGGCTCCATCAACTCTGACACTGTACAAGTATTCTGCTCTGTGTGTGTATGAAATATATTGTGTATGTATGTGTCTTGTGTTTTATTTTAACTTTGACTTTGAACGAAATACTTAACGTGAGATAGACTTTAGATTTACTGTGAACAATTCACTTAACGTAAAATAGCTACCCTATTCCCTTTCTTGCTCGGGTTCCCATAAACCGACTAACGTAACTCTTTGCCTGGCAAATTGCCAGAAGTACTTTCCCCAAACCCGAGATATGGCTATAGGCCGGTCCGGGTAAAAAAAAATAATAAAAAAACGCCGCATTCCTTCGCCAAAAAGTCAAATATCTTCGGCTGGAGAGTCTTGTCAGCCAAGAAAAGTTGCAGATAAGGATTTCTCAACACGGGCTACAAAACTGCTATTTCAGTTCAAAATCCCATGTTGAAGGTGAACTATTTCCTTTAAAGGAAATAGTTCACCTACAACATGGGTTTTGAACTGAAATAGCAGTTATGTAGCCCGTGTTGAGAAATCCTTATCTGGAACTTTTATTGGCTGAAAAGACTCTCCAGCCGAAGATATTTGACTTTTTGGCGAAGGAATACGGCGCATATATGATGTACCGTACCGTCTGAAAGTGCCAGCACTGCCATGGAGCATGCGCACTAGGGTGTGTCACTTGTCACAGCGCACACTTTACCACCAATATTAGCATGCGCTGCACCCACAAACACACAAATGTACCACTCGTTTCCTTTCATCTTTAACCGCCATCCGGCGCCCAGCGTTCGAAGTTTCTCCTATTCTCTTAACACTGGCGACCTCAGCGCCTCTATTGGCGGCTGGCAGAACTAAGTCCCCCGTTTCGATTTGGGCTACATTACTTCGTCTCAAAAGCTAGTATAGCTGTGACATCATCATTTTGTATTTCATAATGCCCCATGATTCATTAGGCACCGCACAGTAAACATTCAATGGCAGTGAGTGTGTGTGTGTGGGGGGGGGGGGGGGGGGGGGTGCCAACTGACCGTGCCGGCCGAGAGCGACGAACACGCTCGGTCAGTAAGACGGTACGTGTCGTATGACAATGACGGGGTGACACGATCTTGTCTTCCGACACCACCAGATGTCTGACTCGCAACGCGACGAGCAGAGGTGCGAGTCAGTCAAGAAACATCCGTGGGTCGGTGCGCTGCTGTGGCCAGTGTTTAGTGCCTTGAGCCCCGTCCCCGTGATACGCTAGTGCTATGGCTAAACGTAGCCGGTTCAAACACTTCGCTCTGGGAGCTCCGTGTGATCTACCATCAAATCAGTTTCCAACAAACAAGGACGCTGTCAATTATATCAGACTTATGCACAGTGAGCATTCAGTCGTTCGGGGAAAAGACAAGCAGAGAAACATACAAACCGGCCGCTGAGAAGTAATCAAGATGTGGGAGCGAGAGGGCATTCCTACGCCGCAGGTCACGAGCGTCGCACGCAAGTTGGAGCTGTGTTACACAAAGTTCCGAAATTTGAACAAAGTCAAGAAAAGTCAGCGCAGTGAAAAGTCGGGAGCACAGATGAATCAACAGTTCTACAGGAAGCTATTCGACATAGCCCTCTGCAAATGTCTGCAACGCTGCAGCTGCCCCCGAGAGAACCGAGTGCCGCCTGGCGAGGTCACGTTTCTAAGGGATCAAAGGGGACCCCGCAAGCAGTTCATCGGTGGTTTGGACACTGTGGAGAGTCGCCGGCGTCAGGCAGCAGCACACCGGAGGCAGAGTCTGTCCCGGCAAGAAGGACGGAGTATGGTATCGGTCGAGTCCGGAGATCTGTCAGGGAAAGAGACTGAAGTAACTGAGGGACCCAGCGAAGTTGCAGCCCCCAGCGACTACATGGAAGCTGGACCGTCTGGTCTGCAGGCTGGCAGCAGTACAGACGACCGTGAGAGCTCCGTGAACACGTCTGAGGAAAACTTTAAATGGAATGTCCACGGAACCGATACGACAGATTTGAATCGGGAGAGACTTGACAATACGGCTTTAGCGGCTGATCGGTTTGGACTATCAAATCGTGTTGTAGCTGCAATAATAAATGTTTTCCAAGAAGACATCGGTCGCATAGATAAGGACGACACGTCGCTGGCTGTTGATCCAAAAAAAAATGTGGCGGGAGAGAAATCGGTTGAGACAGGTGTCAGCCCAAGAGCGAGAGCGAGACTACGGTCAAGATTTCAGAGCTCTATATTTCGATGGCCGAGAAGATCGCACCGCCGTCGGACGATCAACAGAAACAGTAGAGGAACATGTGGCAGTAGTAGCTGAGCCAGGAGGCCAATACCTCGGGCACTTCACACCGGACACTGGCCGGGCAATGGACCAAGCAAAAATTATCGATACTATCGCTGATACCAGCGTCGCTGACGTATGTGTTCTTGGATGCGATGGCACGGCTGTGAACACGGGGCGCTATGGCGGTGTGTGCCGTCTTCTCGAACTGGGTAAAAACCGGCCACCACACTGGTTTATTTGCCAGTTACACGGAAACGAACTGAACCTACGGGAGGTTTTCCGTCAGTTAGATGGAGAGACCTCGGGACCAAGGTCATTTTCTGGCCCTCTCGGCAAGGCTGCCAGCGGTAACGTACACCGCCTTCCAGTCAGCACCTTCCAGCCGGTGAGCAGTAAAGTTCCAGAGCTGCCCGAGGCAGTATTCTCGGAGCTGAGCACCGATCAGCAGCTGCTGTACACACTGGCCAAGGCCGTGAATACGGGTCACATCTCTGAAGAGGATGCCAACCGAAAAATCGGACCAGTGAACCATGCCAGGTACGCACAAAGGCTGAATATTCATACTGTTATAGGCAATTAGTTTATCTTGTCACCAAAATAGCAAAGTGAGGAGGGGCGGAAGTTTTACATAACAGTTCACTCATAGTAACATATTTGCGTATTTGCACTTACATTAACGTACGTTTCTGATAGCGTGCCTAATTTGCGTTTATTTCAAGAAAGCATTTGTTCGACACCATGCATACGTTCATTCCGTTGTATTATACTCATCTACCCGCCATTATCTTCCTTTAACATCGATAATAACATCTACCATATGCTATATCGTATATTATTAATGCTATCCTGCAGCCCCTCCCCGCCCCCCCCCCCCCCCCCGTTCCAGGTGGCAACAAGACTACTGCGCCTGTACGTGTCCAGCGAGAACCCTACCGACCAGCCTAAAGCAGCTGGTAGAGTACCTCATGAAGCACTACATTCCAATGTGGTTTAATATCCGACTGCACAGCAGCTGCGAAAACGGCTCAAAGAACCTGATGCGGAGCGTGGAATTGCTGCGACTCCTGCCCGAGGGACTGCAGGACAGCATTCGCCCAGGACTGCAGCGGAACGCGTACTGGGCGCACCCGGAGGCGCTCTTACTGGCCATGGTCGCTGATACAGACCCAGAAGTGCGAGACCAAACGGTAACGACGATAGAGCAGTGTCGCCGGCAGTCGCAGCAGCAGAATGTCCGACCATTCAAGCTCCCGTCAGTCAACTTCGCGGCCGAGAAGTACACCGACTTGTTGGACTGGAATGCAGAGCTGATCACCGAGCCGCCCCTGACGATTGCTCTCAGCGACGCACAGCTGGATGGCCTCCGTACCGGAACGCGCCGCTGGTTGTGCCCCCGTATCCAGTTCATACAGTCGCTGTGGAACGTGCTGTCAAGGTGGTAACGGAGGCGGCCAGCAACGTGGTCGGGGAAACGCAACGACATGGCTGGATCTGCAACAGGCTCCGTCACCGTGGGAGACTGCCAGCTGTCACTAGCAAAAAGTCATTCACAAAGAGCCTGACTGGATGCACTGACTGACTGGATGAATCCAGCCTGACTGGATGCATTCGCACCATTGTAGTAGCTGCTACAACGCTACATACATACTATGATGGTAGTGTTTACCGCACTTTTTTTGTTAGTTATCAGCAGATTTTTTTGCTTTTTGTAAAAGTTCGTACGTTTTTTGTAGTTAATTTAGACCGCGCTCTGCTGCTCCGGACAAGCATTTGCCACGCATCTGTACTTCGGCAAGTCCATACATTTCCTTATCACTTGTTAATATCGACATTGTTATTCACAGATTTCACTGTTGTTTCACTGCTTAGTTCATATATGTGAAGACGAATATCTTCTCAGGAATATATTCATGCGCATTTTACTGATTATTTTCTCCCAAAAAGGCCACATCGACTTATGGACACCACTCGGTGAAGTAGTTCCACTGCCCGCCGATAGGGGCGCTGTGGTCGCAATAGTTAAGGAATGGGAGAAACTTTGATCGCTCGGCGCCGGATGGAGGCAAAAGATACGAAGGAACGAATGACATATAATTGTTTAAACACATGCCGCGCATGATAAAATCGGTGGTAGAATTTGATCGGGAAGAAAAAGTATCCGAGTGACACAATTGCGCAGACCAATAACGCACACCATAAAATCCATAATTTACAACCTTTTGTCCTGAGTTGGGGCGATGTAGGGCCATTTTTAAAAAGAAAGAAAAACTATTAAAAAATATAATAAAATCGTGTTCTGAAAAAAAAAATCCGAAGGTGAACTATTTCCGAAGGTGAAGGTGAACTCAGGGGCCCCCTGTGCTGGCTAGGGGCACAATCGACGTGTTCAGGGGCCCTCTGACCCGCTCAGGGGCCCTTGCTGTCTAGCCAGTGTCCCCTCTGACATGCACAGGGCTCTTTGAACGTACAAGGGTCTCTCTGGTATTTCAGAGAGGGCCCTGGTGGCCCTAAGTGCTCTAAACTCTCGAAAGACCACGTTACGCGTGGTAAAGAGCCCATTATACCGCGCTTCGCGCGGACTCGTCTGCCCTTTTGGCGCGCGGCGCGCGCCGAAAAGGGCCCTCCTGGCCTCCAGGGGGGGGGGGGGTGGCCGCACCCCCCCCCCCCCCCCCCCCCCCAACTTGGATACGTGCCTGCCCCTGTCTAAGTGCAATGCACGAACGATGAGCCGGGAAGTAGTTCCTGCCAATGGCAATCCGGCTGCAGCTAGCGTCATCTTTTGAAGCTTTTGGCGACTGTAGCGACATCTTTTCGTAGCATTTACCATTCTCGTGGTGTTCAATTTTAATGTGTACTGAGTGTGCACTGAGCACTGGGCAGTGTGTGCAGTATCAAGTGACAGTGTTGAGTCAGGGGGACCGATCACACTGCTAAAATTGGTGGCATGAGGACATTGATATAAGTACTATGATGTTACCTTACTAATAGTTACGCCTATGCTGATGAGGACCACTTCCACCGACGAAAATGCATTCATAGATCGAAAGCTTCAAGATTATTTCTTGCCACAAACAGCACTGATAGGATGTTTTATTACAAATAGATATTGCTCAATTTTAAAGGAAGCATTTATTCGTTACAATTTGTTTCGGATTTTCGAAAGCATCCACAGTATCCACAATCCTTTATAATTATTATACGTTGCCAAGGCCTGCTGCGCATGCGCAATAGGGCAACAATTTGTTTGGCTTGTTTTGTTGCGGTTGAGGGAGAGGTGCGTGTGAGGTGTGTGGTGAAAATTTGTCGTATGTTTGTGTTACTTAGTTGATAGCTAGTTTTCCTATCCGATTCAGAATCAAAACTGAACATGTCAGACACGGACAACATCATTACGATCGAGCCGTCGCAGGAGCTGCGATTCAAAGGTGAGGTGTGCGTCAGTTTCGCCGAATCGTTTCATGTCCGTAAAACAGATGTGAATATTTTGTTGTAAGGTGAAGTTCAGTTAAATTGGGTATAATTTTCAGCTATTTTCATCTTGTTCTATGTATTCATAGTTTTAATTTGGTGAGGTATTGTGATGTCATAAACTTGAGGCATAATTGACTCAATGTGACTCAGGAATCCTAAGACTAAATTATAGGGGCTGTTCCAGTGTCCTCAACCAGAAGAGGTGTTCATCCTACTGGTTGAGACGCGACAGAGTGGAGCACAGGAATGGACAGTGGAGATTTCCAATGTAAACAGCATGGACAGCGTGCCACTAATGTGTGGCAGTGTGCCAGAACTCGTCATGTAACATTAACTTTCCTCCACCAACCTTGACTGCTTGCAGAGTGTTGGAGGTTTTGCTCAACCGGTTGAAGTTGGTGGAGGTTCAACATATTTTAGTTTAGGCCTGGGAATGACTGGTGGAGAAAATGAAGCCTCAACCTAATCCAGTTGAGGGTGCTGGAACAGCCCCATAATAATTATTTCAACCAGAGGGATGTTCAGCACCTGGCAGAATATTCTGTAACATTCTGCACCGTATGACACCATAGCTGGTATGATGTCATACTTGTCTTATGTGGCAGAATAATTGCTCTGATCACTGGCATCATGTTTCTGTCTCCCCTTCCACAAACAATTTTGCTGCTTTTGCACTTTGTTCACGTGTTTCTAACACTACCTACATCATAAGAGGTTTCCCTTGCATAACAATTGCCTCCCACACAGTCACTTTCAACAAATCATTAAATGATGACAATTTGTCATGCAGCATCACAAAATATTCTGCAGGAGATTATGTGAATGCAATAATAACAATGGTGCTAGGTGGTGTACCCCAGACCTCACATCCAAAAGGCTCCTGCTGCATAGGTGGTGTACCCCAGACCACACATCCAAAAGGCTCCTGCTGCATAGGTGGTGTACCCCAGACCACACATCCAAAAGGCTCCTGCTGCATAGGTGGTGTACCCCAGACCACACATCCAAAAGGCTCCTGCTGCACATGTGTCATGCAGTATCATGGAATCTCATATGCATCTAACCGGCCCTCAGATCATCAGAAGGTACCTACCATCATTCAGATTTCAGGGTACCTAACTTTAGCCAAATGGATGATTGTAATTCAAGTTTGTGCATAGTGCACACTATTTTTCAAAACAAAGAATATGAACTTGACCATCGTGATATACAAGTTCTTAGGGCTAGGTTTTGACTAAAAAAAAAATTAAGCAAAAAATTATATTTTTAGACTTAAAGTTACCCCTTAAAAAAAATACAAAAATTATAATTTGAGTGTACCCCTGGCAAAAAAAATACATGATTTGCCCCTTTAAATCAAGTACTTGGGTGCAGCTCTTGCCCCTTAGACTCTAAGAGCAGGCTTAGAGCATCCATTGTTAATGAGTACTCAGCGTTACACTAATCATTTGTTCCCCTGGACTGTAGCTGTGGCTCAAGGTGGAGAGGGGTCGCTAAAGTTGGCATCAGAGCAACTTTAGCCAGGAGCGTCACCACAAGATTTGGAGTGGAGGGCCAGCCAGGTGGTTGGCCCCGCTCCCATATGGCTAATGTTAAAATCCTGCTGACCTGGGGTGGGAGCGATTCTGGGGGGGGGGGATGGGCCCCTAGTTGTGACCTTAGCCCCCCCCCCCCCCACAATATGATAAGGGAACTCAAACAGGTAGGCTGATCATTGATTAACTTCTTTGGAGGATTCAATCAATCCTTATCATAATCAATCCTAATCCTTATTGTTTGACTTTATTTGACATGACTTTGTATTTGTATAGTTGAATACCACTGCGTAATAAAACACCACATTGTCACTTTGTACCAGCTAAAAATGTATAGCTTTAGCACACAAATCAGGAAATGAAAATGGCAGGATCGCAGGCTGCATGTGCTTATTGATGACGCTGCTGATACTAATTTTAGTTGCATCAATATCATGCTGATACTTACGAGGACTTGCCAATACTGATACCAACACCAAGTTTTTTTTATTGCATCTCTAATTCTGCCATTTGTCATGAGAGCCCACTCATACACTAGATTTTCATGTTTTGTGTATCCACTCATTTATTTAAAAGCTTTCCCTGGTTGAAGTCAATGGTAACAGAAATGTCATCGACCACTGCCTGAAAATCGCCAAGAAACCTGATCTGTAACATGGTGTGGCTAAAGTTAGCAGATTCTGGCTAACTTGAGCCACCTGAGAAAAAAAAAATTGAAAACGACTTTGAATGCACAAATCTCAACACTGCAACCACCACACCATAGCACCAGGCTTTCCGCCAATTTTGCAACTGACATATTTGATGTGTGGCCTTAACAAAAACATGGCACACCAAAATGTCCCAAAAGTATGCTAAAGTTACCCTGAATGATGGTACCTACTGTATCACAAATTTGAAAGCATCCATTCATTGCAATTAAGGACCAAAGGTAGTGTAGCATATATGTTTAAAGGTAAACTACCCAGGTGCATAAACAATACAAATGATGAAATGTTTGGAGCAACACCTTCTTACCTAGTATCTAACTTACTCTAGTCTAAAGCTGTTTATTGCTAGATTTAGGCCACTTGATTTTATATTTCTAAGATAAATGAAGCTACTAAAATTATTTAATGGTAAAATTTGCTTCCATTGTTAACTGAGCCTAGAACTTGATTGGGAGATGTGACCAAATGTTCAATGCTGCATAGTTATGAAAATGATTAGCTATCTGGTGATTATGGTAGAATGTTACCTAAGTATGTGAGTGGTGTCTCACACCATATAGTAGCTCTGCTGTACGCAATAGGTATGTATGCTGTTAGAGCTTGTGATAGTGTAGTGTAATAGCTCTAGTCACAGTAAGTTGTGACTGAGAAAAGCACTATACACTGTTATTACATAGCAGCTGGTGTGACAGGGTTGGCAGCTGTCTCCGATCATGTTGTCAGTCACCCCTGTCTGGGTCAGGCAGGAATTAACGGTGTATTGACTGGCTGGCTCCAAGCATGGTACTGGTTGCGACTCCACCCACTTAAAGGGAGTGTGCCTACTGTTTTCGAATATCAAAAATATTTTTCATACGGTAAGTAGCTGTTGGTTTGATTGTTGTATATGATGAAATTCACATCTGGAGCCCCTTTAGTTGAATTTTCACTTATATTGTTTTTTGTTTATTTTTGTTTCGATATCTATAAAACGATCGCCACTATGGTGATGTTATGTAAAACGGCGCACATAAGACAATACAATTACGGTCACATCATGCAAGATAGAAAGACGAGTTTTGCACAGCACGTTCTTGCCACTGTGAACTTTATTATGTGCAAGTTTCGTAGCTCTAAATTGATATCTTCTTCAAAAATGGCCATCGGCCATCATCGAAAAACATGATGGCCGTCCAGTTTCTGTTCGGCTGCTGCTATCAGCGTGCACGAGCTGTTTTGTTGAATTGCTATTGGCCGTCGCTAACAATATGCTAGCAGTTGAATCGATAGTTGCAGTGCTTCTAGTAGCGGAAGCCCTCTGGAGTCTACCCGATAACTTTTTGCTCCCAAGCAAATTCCTGGAGTCTTTGAATATCTCAGCAACTAGGGTGAATCTGGAGAAATGAAGTATTGGTTCAATTCAGAAAATTGTGTTCTATAGACCAGTGTCAATAACCCCAACTAAGCGATGTGAGTAGGCACACTCCCTTTAAAGGGAATAGGTCACCTTGAAGGTTGTCTTGAAATTTGGCTATACTGGGTATTTCGAGCTGAAGAAAAAACAAATATGGCATTTGTTTGGACGATAGATGGATATTCGCAAGGCCATATAAGGAGGTAGAGTCATGCGGCGATTCTACGTGATCATGACATCAGAGCGTGGCGTCCTTTGGATCCATCGGACCCCTCCGCCATTGCAGTTAAAGGGGAATAGTGCACCTGGGGAAAGTACGTGGATTGATAGAAAAGAGTGTCCTGATTACGGTTCTGGCATTCGTTTTTGCGAGAAAAAAAGGTAACAATTTGTCATAATTTGCCAAATATGTACATTTATACGTTGACGTCACAACAATCTTGCGTCACCAAAATGAGTTGGGACGTCATACCGGCAAAAGTCTATCCTTGAATAAGAATATGTAAACAACACTACTACCAGTAAGGCGCCGTAGTTGGCGATGAACGAGCGAGCGCGAAGGAAATCTATGGCAAGTAGTTTCTGAGATACAAAAAAGAAGTGCAGAGGCACCCCACCCCTGACTTGTGGGTAGGCGGCGGCTGAGAGGTCCCTAGCCACACACACAATTCGAGCACAATCGGCTCAGCCGTGCCTGAGATAGAGAATAGGGGTGTGCACGTGCGCACGTGCAGAGGCACCGCACCCCGAATTGTGGGAAATTGACGGCTGAGAGGTCCCTAACCATACACCAAATTTTTACACAATCGGCTCAGCCGTTCCTGAGATATAGAATAGGAGTGTGCACGTCCGCACGTGCAGACGTGCAGAGGCACCCCACCCATGACTTGTGGGAAGGCAGCGGCGGAGGGGTCCCTAACCCTAACCACACACCAATTTTGAACACAATCGGCTCAGTCGTTGCGGAGTTTTTGCGAGAAAACAGTTTACAACACACCTCACGCGGCACGCGGCACGTGCAGTGGTAGTCACTAGTGGTGCCAGTTTCAAAAAAATATTTGTCCAATGTCCGACCGATGTCCAAGACCATGTCCAGCTGTCCGTCCGAAACTGTCCGAAAATCATTGTTTGTCCGAAATTTGTCCGAAAGCAGAAAAGTGTTTGATATGGAAATGAATTACCTGTGGCACACTTTCTTTTTTAATAAAAAAAGTAACTAAGTGATTCTCGCTACAAGCCATCCTTGAGCATTGGATGTCCGAAAATGTCCAAAGAAATATGCTTATCTCCGTCCGAAAACCGAATCGGTCTTCGGACAAATTCGGAATTCCGAAAATGATTGTACCGATTGGCACCACTAGTAGTCACCCAAATGAGTCGACACCAGTCTCAAACAGGTTAGGTTGAATGGGGCTACTCAGCAAAGAAACCCGCTTGTCGATCGGACGTGCGGTTGCAGATATATTAGCTTATCAAAAGCGTCGCCACGGGCCGGGCCGGGCCGCTCATATTCAGATTTGTATCACATACCACGGAAGGACGAGCGAGCGCTTCGTGCTCGCTCGTAACAACAAGACGTGACAACTTCGTTCACTGGGCAATTTGTGATAATTTGAAGATCAAAATATTCATATTTTTACATGCATGAAATGTGAATGTTTGCACTATGGCGTTGCATAAGTGGAGTTGGAGTGGCGTTGCGTGAACCTGAAGTCACGCCCATAAATGTGCATGTGCATAAATATATGTGCTATACCCATAAATGTGTTTTGTGTAAATAAATGTGTGGATATACTTCTACTGCAGCGCACATTGCAGCTACCGGTACGAATCACCTATAAAAAATACGGCTTTTCAGGACGAGTGTCGGCATTATTTTCAATTGGAGAGCCAATGGAAATTGACAAAGTTATGGCCAATAAAATGTCTAGCTCATCACGAACTTCGCACAACTCAGCATAATGCAAAAACAAACATTGGCAACATTTAATCGATATATTGCAGGTACCAGCTGCCATCAAAACATGCGTATTTTCACGAAGCATCTTTTGGTAATTTTCAATTGGAAATCGATTCAAAATTAACCAAGTTATTTACTCAAAACCTGAAGTCACGTGTATAATAGGGGCATACATTTTGGATGTGCTTCTACTGCAGCGAATATTGCAGTTACAGGTACGAACCACCCATCAAAAGATGTGCCTTTTCAAGACGAGTGTCGGCGTTGTTTTCAATTGGAAATCCAATTGAAATTGACAAAGTTATGGCCCAATAATATTTCTAGCTCATCACGAACTTAGCGTAAGTCAGCGTAATTCAAAAACAAACATTGGCAAAATGTAATCGATATATTGCAGGTACCGCGACCCATCAAAACATGCGTATTTTCACGAAGCATCTTTTGGTAATTTTCAATTGGAAATCGGTTCAAAATTGACGAAATTATTTACTTAAAACCTAGTCACATGATTTTTCAGATTTGTCGTGTTTGCCTTGAACCACAACAGCGGCGATAGCGCAATCTAGACGAATCAGCTTCGTTAAACGGATTTTGAACCAATGGCTACGCCAGACGAGGAACGAGCCTTCCTTGCAATTATGTTACCAAACACATAATAAGTTTCGGTGGCGGTCGGTTCAAATAGCGAAAAAGAAGTGCGGAAGAAATACTAATGACGTATGCGAAACGTCACGAGGTTTGTCCCTTTAAAATAGCTTCCAATAGCTCCAACGGTTTTTGCGTTGAAACTCAGCAACTAGGTAGTTTTGTAAGGGAAAATGTCAGATTTGGAGATTTATCAGTACTCCCGACAATCTGGCTATCTCAGTTAAAAACGAATGTTAAAGATTCACTATTCCCTTTAATGCTATTTTGGGAGAAATAAATACCCTCTTAACTCGAAAGTAAAAAGGTTACGAAAGGAGAAAAGACAGCGTTGGAAAGCTCAAAACAAGGCGAATAGAAATCGTTGGGATCATTTTAGGCTCAGGTCAATATTGAGGTCACTAGAGGTCATCAAAGGTCAGGTCCTTGTCCACGGTCCCCCTGCGGTTCGGCGGTCTCCAGCAGGCTCTAATGATGCCCCTTCGATGAACTTTTTTTAATTTGATCTCAACCACGTGCAATATGAGTATGAATCGACGCGTCCTGAGTCCTGACGAGGCGAACACGATGACGTCAAAATCATTGCTGTATCTTATTCGTTAAAAAGTTATGCGAGAAGAAAACATCCGTTTTAACCGACCGCAGACGACATGCGCCAGAATTGACTACTGGAGTGACGTCATTTAGAGGAGTGGACACGTTACGGAGATAGGGATGACCCCCCCCCCCCCCCCCCCCCCCCCCTGGATATCCGTCGAAGAGTTTCAAGTTTCGTGCCCCGATGGGGGCACGAAACAGCCGAACAGCGTCTTCTAATGGGGCCCCTTTTAGAAGAAGTTGTTTCGTGCCCAGATCTACTACCACGACACTAGTCCTGTGTCGAAATTACTTAGCGTAGCGTAGTGTCCTGAATTTCACAAATATGAGTGGAAAGCCACACCCAAATTAGCTTTATTTGTCACGTCACATGTCATCGAAACGACGTCACTAGCGATCGAGCTAAATAGTATGAAAATCAAGTCACGCTGTTAACACACGCTTAGTTTTCAATTATCGGAACAGCTATTTTGTGTTAAATGAGTGACTGCCCGAAACAAACTGACTGCCCGAAGCATCGATTGTTGGGTTATTATCATACAAATTTGAACCTCAATATCCACCTCCTGGAAAAGTGACGTCCTCTCAGCATTCATCACACTCTTGAAGAAAGAAAAAACAATTTCAGGACACTGGCGTAGCGAGGTAATTATTTCACCACAACCCGTTTTTGTTTCGATCTGCTCTACAAATCTGCTATCTTAGTTCAAACCCCCATGTTAACCCGCGCCGTGCCGGGGGGGTGTTTCGACACCCCCCTCAGGTTTTTCGAGGATAGCGAAAAAACGGCGGCGCTGCGCGCCGCCGTTTTTTGACACAGCTGTTCGGGCATCAATTGCGCACATTATGTTTAAAAAAAATACATCGGGTCATCTCAGGTCAGGTCACCAGACCAGATCACGTGACCCCACCTCCAAAAAAACTTGTGGTCGTACCACAGTCACAGTTTTTAGATGATCGGTTTTATACTTACAGGATTTTATAAGGTCATATGTATCTACAATTTGTTTATCTTGAATTTTTTATATCAGCGACCGAAGGTCGGGTCAATTTCGTGACCTCCCCATTTCAAACCCCCATGTTAACCCAAAAGTCAATGGGGAAATATTAAAATGCTTCCTGTTCCAAAGATACGCAATATATCAGTATAATTCCTTCTGGATCATGTTATTATAGGCCATTCTTGATGACCTAGGTGCCATTTTTGTTCACTGATCCCTACAGGGTCAGCCGAGGTCATCCGAGGTCACCAACAGTTGTATGTCAATAACTCTCGACATAATGACGATAGAGAAGTGAAACCGACACCAATGTGTTTGTCTCGTCGAGGTACATCTTCCCATATGCAACATGACCTACTTGGGTCACCACATGACCTTGACCTTAGGTCAAATTGTTAAGTTAACTTAACATGGTCACCATATATATCATTAAAAGCGCCTTGACAAGATAAACACAATGGCGTAAAGAGTTTTCCGTTATCTTTATTAAGTAAAAAGTTAATAGCAAAAACGATTTAGCAAAAAAAACTGCATTTTTTTTCTTTGTGACCTCTGGAGCCTCAAATATTGACCTGAGATCAAATCTGAGGACACCTTAGCGATTACAAATTGCACTGGCTGGCGTTTGCTTTTTTCCGTTTCTTTCTAACTATCATCGTTTCTGAGATATATGGGAAATTCTGGAGCAATGTCCTAAAACAGGAGAATTTGACCTTTGATGACTTCTGGTGACCTCAATATTGGCTTTAGGAAGAAAAAAAACTTAATACTTTCGAATGTGCTTCTCGAGAGCTTTCGAACACACTTTTCTGCGTCTTTCTAGCCCTTTTAGTTTTTGAGTTGGAGGGGGGTGTCTAAACCCCCCCGGCACGGCGAAGTTGGCGCCGAGCACCGGCACGGCGCGGGTTAAAGGTGAACTATTCCCTTTAAAGGGACTATCCCACCTTAACATTATATTTGAGTTGAGATAGCCATTTTCATGGCTTGGCATTTAAATTAAGTATGGTAGCAGTTAAAACAACCACAATGATCTAATCAAAAAGATATTGGAGTTTGATTTTGACATCTGTAAAAAGTAAGGCCCATGTGTATTTGAATAGGGTCTCTAAACCGACAGCGTCGTCTCTTTAGCTAACTAGTACTGATAGTCGACTTGTTTTAAGGTCAGCCTTGGAATATTTTCGTCTTCATTTCTTGATCCCCGGGTGGTTCGCAATCTAAGCCAATCTAGACACCGGATGATTCGCTTTTTCTGCGCAATAGATGTCGACAAAAAAAATTGTGCCATACATTTGGTAGCATAAAGGATTTCCCTGTTATTAAAAAAAGGTAATGATGTCACCAACCCAACTTTCCGCTTAAAACTAAAAGTTGAATATCTTCCAAGATGAGCAATTTTTTCGGGAAAAAAGTTCACGAACATGTTCAGCTGACCTCGCCTGGCATGTAGACATACAATTAAGTGTGATTCGACAACTTTCACAAAGGTGGGACAGTCCTTTTAAAGAGCAGTTTTAGTTTAGTTTTATTTGGTCATAAAAGACTGGGCACTATAGAAGAAAACATGTAACAAATGAACGAGTTAAGTTCCTCTGCTGCTAGTGCCTCCATTCTCCAAATCAAGTGATAACTGAAGCTCTGAGCAATAGAGGCAACCTAAAATTTCAAAGGGTGGGTCAATGACTGGCTCATGGCTGGTGGCCAGCAACTTTTTTCCCCTTAGCTTTGATATGACAGGTAGTGGTCCATTGTCAAGCATACACATCAACTAATCAGGAATGCAGACTATAAATGTAATTGTGTCATTCTCTTTGTAAGGTGCTGATGTAATGTTTCTGTGGTTCTATCAAGATGTGTGAGGCACTGACAACATATTTATCTATTGGTGGCTAATCTGTTTTACTTGTCTTCCTTTCAGGACACATTCTTCCTGATATCTGGGCGCTTTTGCTTATCTTACATATCTAACCTCCAAGTCATGCTTCTTTAAATGGCCTCTAATCTGCTGTTTAGTTTCAACCTTGGACCTAGTTACTTCAGGTGCTTGAAAGATTGGCTCTATTATCCTGATCTCAGTGCAAATCATGAATTATTTGAGAAACTGTTCAAAGGAAATTGAGCACAATTGTTATCAGTGTCACATTAATGCAGTCATTTAGATGAATGTGATGTCAATTTGTCTAGGAGCAGTTCACAAGCCAGTGGGTGCTTCAGAAAGGTAAAAGTAAAATAGACATTGCATTGGCCACTGAATATGTGGCAAAACTTGAATTGCAGAAGCTTGACATTTTAGGTGGCATAACAAGTATGGATATGTCTGGCACTGGAATGATTGAATCCTGAAGAGATAAAAAATCGCAATGCCGTTCTACACTGTCATATAAAAAGTAATTGTTATTTGTTGCCCATATATTTTGCACTGGCCATAAGATATATGTGTTACATTTCTTATAATGCAGTGTTATGAGGGTCCAGCTATTAAAAGTAAACTTGTGTTGAGCATCTTATTTTATACCAAGACTGCCCTGCCTGATGATAGAGTTAGACCGTTCATTCAGTGTACCGCAGGCATGCTACAGTGCCTGCAGCAGCTACACAGGTAGCTCGCTGAAGGCTTGAAGCGCTCCGTGACGTGACGACCCGCTCGGCCCGTGTGCCGTAACGGATCGTACGAGCCAGTTGCACACGCTGCCGGCCGTTAGTGGTTTTTTCGTGACGTCCACATGAACCGGCAGTCTGTTCGGTAAACTGCCGTCACATCGCTGTATTCCCACCCGTTTGCGGCATTTTCCATGGTGTACCAGTCGGGTTTTTTCAGCTGGGAATGTGCCGTTTGGTGTGTTCACGAACTATATGAGGCGTGTGGCCATTTGTTGTTGATACATCCGATAGCGACAAATCAAACATAGCATTCCACGGTGATTAACAGGCTTTTAGGTTGTTATTGGCGCACCAACAAGATGCTTCCCATGATTAAGATGGCACCCCAGGGTGCAGCTTGTGAAAGTGGCATCAGACTCAGTGCTTCCGTACGCTGACCCTGACGGTGTTGTGGTCTACTAATATTTGTTTTCTGCATGTGCCTTTGCCATAAAGGATGGGGACCACTTGTGCTGACAGGGCATGGCTGTTCTCAGGTCCGTTCAAAGATGAGGTCTCCAGCAGCAATCTTACGATCACCAACACATCGGGCAAGAGAATCTCCTTCAAGGTCAAGACCACAGCACCCAAGAGATACTGCGTGAGGCCAAACCAGGGCGTTGTTGAACCAGCAAGCACAGCTAGCATCGCAGGTAAAACAACTAGCCATTAATTGACAGATATCTCATGTAAGTAACCGAGTTACTGAGGCACCGTTCTCTTGTCAGACCTATTTGGGTCACCATACAGTGTACCCCCTTGTTCATGATAGTTCGAAACACACGCATTTGTATTTCAAAAGCACGATACTCATAAATCGAAATGATTAAGGCATTATTGTAATTCACATATGACAACCGGGAAAAGCGGGTATATCCGTAACATCGCCGAATTCATAACGTGTTCTAACCACAAGTACCCCCAGGCCATAGAGCGTGTGTGTGTATGTTGACGCGACGTGGCCCCTCTCCTCGCGGTGTGCCCGACTGCCACCCAGCGGACGGCTGACCGGAGTGTGTATGCCGGCAGTGATGCTGCAGCCGTTTGACTATGACCCGGCCGAGAAGAACAAGCACAAGTTCATGGTGCAGACGATGTTCCTGCCAGAAGGTGACGGCGTCGACCTCGAGACACTGGTGAGCTATGTTGCTGAGCTGTGGAGGAGCTTATCTGCTGTTACGGCAGTCTAGACTGTCTAGTAATTGTTTGTGCTTTATTAGCTGTAACACAAATAGGATGGTTGTTATCGTTTCAATTTTCCGAGTGACATTTTCTTGAATTTTGTATTTTTATTTTTCATTCGTATTGCCTATTTTCAATAATTATCTTAATTGTAAGGTCATTAGTATTCCTTTTTGGTTTGCGTGATATCAATAGTATTTTCAGTGTTACGCTGGTACCGGAATAGTATTGTCGCCACCAGAATATTGTTTTATTTGTATCGAAAGCGACACCACATGTGGTAACGGTGCTGTGTACTTGTGCGTGATTTCAGTGGAAGAACGCCAGTCCCGAGCAGATCATGACGTCCAACAAGATGCGGTGTGTGTTCGAGATGCCGGCCGACGCGCAGGAGGATCATATCAACAGGGTATGGAGCCTGGGGGCGAGTTACTCGTTCCTGACTCATATACACTTTGTTCTTTTTAGTAGCAAAATTATTTTAAGCATGTGGTGAAAATTGATTTTTTTGTGGAGATAAAATATTCAGGTTGGATAAATTGAATGTCATTTAGCGCTAAAATACTCGATGTAGTCTGTCCTATTGAGTATTGACTGTATAGTGTATACATTCTCCGCCGGGTGTGAAATTACGACGATAATGCTAAGAAAATGACTGGATTAAATCGTAAGAAGAACGTGTAAACTGAATAATGATAATACATCTAGTAAGAATTAGCTCGTAGTAGCCGCCATCCCGTCATCGGTAGACTAGAAACGGCAGATTTCACTCGTATCGCATCCTTCCACTTCACTCCTATGCTCCCAACGGACATCTAGTTGGCACCCGTGGTTGACTCCCGTGTGTATAGTCGTGTTGGCGATTTACGTCGCCATCGTTGGCGGCTGTGTTGATGGCCGACGCCGCCCGGCGTGTCGACCGCTATTTACGGCGGCGTGGTATGTGGCTCGCCGTGCCTCGGTGTAAATTTGACATTGCAGACTGGGCTTGTCTTCTGAATGGCATGGCTCGTATGCCGATGTTCCATCTCGGAATGGTGTGTTTCGCTGGATAGGTGGCTTTGACCCTGCTGCACTGATGATATCACCCGACCCCACCCGACCTGCCTTGATCTGCCCTGATCTTGTTCCTCTCAAGCACCGACAGAACCCTCCAGAGCCGTTCGGCTACGACCGAGGCCTGTTCGGTCTGGAGGGACATCACCAACAACCTGACCAGGGCCTCACCTGACCTGATCTTAGCTGACCCGACCTGACCTGATGTGCCCCGGCTGACTTACCCGCCCGCCCGCCCGCCCGCCAGCCGGAGCCCAAAGACATGAAGATGGCCACCGAGGAGGTGCGGCGCCTGAGGGAGGAGATGAGCAACGCGCGCAACGATAACCTCCAGCTCAAGGTGAGGGGCGGGCCGCAGTGACGGCTCGGCCTGTACAAGTGCTCAGTCAGGGTCATATAGTGTCGGTCATCAACTGGATTATTGGCGCAGATACAAAAACGCGCAGGTGTGCAGTAGAGTATGACTCATCCATGCAGTCGTGTCCAGTCCCCCGTTTAGCGATATCGATTTTGTGGTGCTGGTCACGGGTTAATTTGAAAACAAAGTAAGAACTGTCGGCGCTGTGTTCTCGGGGGGGAATGACATTTGCAGTTGTTCCCGGGGCATCATCAGAGGCAACTAGAGGCGAAACATTGTGCATGTTTATGAGTAGAGGCGAGTTACCGGCTTCGGTGTTTCACGAAATTATGGATGTGCCAAGCCGTGACGAAGCCTTATTGTCCGCCATTACATTGTTATGATTCGTTTGACCGAACGACTCCAAAATTGTCTTGTGGAATGCAATGAAGAAGTAAAACACGAGTGCATTCAAACATTAACTTCGTGGTAAATGGGTAAATATGCACTTGCTGTTGCTCTGTTTTGTCTTGTGTCGTGTTGTGTGGGGTTCTGTCCCGTTGTTTGACGGCGGCCGCTGCGTTGGCACTGTGCTCTGTAAGGCTCCGTGCCGGGATGTCTGACGGACCTGTGTCTGGCTGTTCCGGCAGGAGGAGGGGATCCGATTGCGGCGTCAGCTGGCGGCGGCCAGCGCGTCCAGCGGCAGCGGCGCGCCGCCGGAGGCCACGCCCACCGACACCACCATGTACTACGTGATGGCCGTCGTGGCGCTAGTTATCGGCACGATCATAGGCAAAATCCTCATCTAGGACCGACCGGCCGTTCCGCCCCGCCCCGCCCCGCCCCGCCCGCGTGCTCCAAATCCCCGGTCTGCCGCTGCGGAAATAGCGTCTGCGCCCCGCCGGCCCGGACCCCGTGCTCGGCGCGACGCGAGCACCCCCCGAACGCCGTCTCCGACACCCGCGAGTCCTGCCCGATATAGCAGCCGAGACGGAGGGGAGGCGAGCGCGCGAATGCCCCTCCCCCCCCCCCCCCCCATCCCGTTTACTAGCGTCTGTGCGTGTGCGTGCGTGAGTGCGGTGTGGCGGGGTACGTCGCGGTGTGGTCGTGTGGAGACGCGACCATGACCGACGGCGTCCGGTGCGGCTCCTCAGGGAGGGGGCGCCAGAGGACGAGAGTGCGTGCGCGTGCGGCGTGATTGTCGCCTTCTCTGTGGCGCGCCGGAAGTGGCGCCCCAGTCTCGCGGCGCCCCGAGTCGTGAAATCGCTGGTGTTTGGCTGTGTGGTATTGGCGCTAGTCGTTGGGAAACCTCTTCTCGGGTGTTTATAAAAATACCTGTTATGTTTTTGCTCGCTTGTATCTATTGTCGGTAAATCATCTATCGGTTGTGCCGTGCCTGCTGGTACGCAATGGTATACTCGTCTTCCCCTTTTCCTGGTGACATTCTGACCTTTCCCACCATCTCCCCCTGAAAGATCCTCTCCCGGATCCCCCCCCCCCCCCCTCCCGTCGGCAGCAGGCTACAGTGAGACGTGTGGAAGACCTGTACATACGTTCAGTTTGCTGTTGGTGCCGTTGTGTAATATTTCCCGAGGTTTATTGCCCAGTACACGGGGTTATCAATATGCATGTCGATTTACCTGTCGGTGATTTGGAGGAGTCAATAAATTCAAGCACAGAATCGTGCGGTTTCTCAGTGTAGTAGCTGCGAATTACGTGACGGTAGAACCCGAAAGCGAACCCTTGCTCTGTGCCAGTACTCGAGCCTATTTTTGTCGTTTGGTTGGGCGACGTGTCATTCACAACCGCATTGTTTACTGATCACCAGTTGACGTCAGGTAGGTATGTTATTTCAGGTGTCTGGAGCCTTGGACCCCATATAACCCGTCTTAGGCTGAGCTGCTCTAAGTCGCGACATTTCATCTGTTCTACACTGCAGCCACCAGTGGCCCACAGTCGCCATCAGACCGCTCAGCCCGCCCCACCCAGTCGCCACCGGGTGTCTCCACACCTCCTCCCAGACAGCCGCTCTTTGACTGGGCCTGGGCGTCAGCGGTGGAGCGCTGCCAACCGCCCACGCTCGGCACCGCCCGGCGACCGCCCCGCTCGCAGCCCGGCGACCGCTGCAGCGTCCCGTTCGGGTCGGCTCGGGCCGTCACTGACCGCAGGCGGACGAATAGACGGCCCAGCCGACCGGGGAGGGAGGGGAGGGGACTCCGACTCGCCGCGGGCTGAACCGGCGCGCCGTGTTCCGTGCAGGTATGCGGATCGCTACGGCGACTGACGAGACAGGTTTGTGGGGTTGTCTGACGTTTTTCAGCAGCTTGTAGGCAGCAAGTTGAGCCGCGTTGAAGTCTTGAGTGACTGGAGTATGACAATAGGATTGATTTTCGATCGCAGCCGAGGTGTTTGGAAGTTTTTATTTTGCACGGCAGGTTGGTTATAAGGCGGAGCGAAGATTGTAAATGTATATGTAGGGGCGTTGTGAAGGAAGTTGATTTTCGCTTATAACTTCTGATGTTGGTGTCAAATCGTTTGAGGCCCTTTATTCTGATACACGAGACATGATCGCGCGTTCGCTCGCGGTTTTGCGCCGTCACGTGTTAGAAACCTGCCGCACGTATCGGTGAATATCGTCAAGGCGATGGCGTGCTTCGACTTGGATCAGGGCAGTTGGCCTACTGCCAAGTTCCAACAGCCACTCCTGAGCCTTGTTTTGTCTCGGCACTGTTTCTTATTCGTGTGTGTGCCCGGTGTCGGGGGTGCTCCGAGTGTGTCTACGATCTCGCGGAACTCACCAGCTGCCGCTGGCGTATATTTGTTTGTTTAGTAAGTACGAAACTGCAGTTCGCTATTTTTAACCAGCGATTTTTGTGAAGTAGAGATATTTTATCTAAAGAACTTCGAAGTATGGTATGGTATTGGGCTTTTTACGACTACGCGACTGTCGCCCTTAGTCGGGGTCTCTCACGCCGACCCAAGCGGGGGAACCGAATGACCTCGCCAGTGGCCAGACCCGAACCCGGAGCCCATGGATTCCGAGTCAAACGGTCTACCAACTGAGCCACCCGGAACCCAACTTCGAAATATGTTTTATATAATCATCTCGTTTTGTCTACGAGATGGTCGGGAGGGGGGGGGGGCGGCAGCCAGACTTGTAACGACTCCAATTTGGTTGTATTCGACTCAAGTCTGACTCAACAGCCGAAAAACTGACTCGACTCTTGACTCAGTGCTGTTTCGAAGAAAATGAATCGACTATGTTATTACAATTGTTTCCTACCACACCCTGGCATAGGCGGCATACCCAAGGGGGGGGGGGGCAAACGGGGCAATTGCCCCCCCCCCCCTGAAGGTCGGTACCTTTGGTCGGAAAATGAATGATTTTTGTGATTTTTTGTCAGGGAAAAATGTTGAAAATATGCCCCTCTAAAAATGTAGTGGGCCAAATCCGTTGAGTTTTTTTGTGGGGGTACTTTATGCCCCCTGATTCAAAATTGATCCCTCCTGGAGTGAATCCTGGGGTCGCCACTGCACCCTGGTCCATGGGGATCGTCGCAGCGCTGGTTTTTGGTAGCTCACTGCAGTTTCGCACTTACTAAAAACAAATACGCCTGCCGCTGCAGCCTTTGCAGCGCACCAAAAGCTATCCCGGAACTTAGCTGATATTCTTACCTTTGTATATTCTTCACTTGGTTATTTTTTATTCATTTTAAATTACTGCGAGAATTCTTCTATTGTTTCAGAGTGGCATTGGTGATTGGAATAGGAAAAGTGACATGGTCATAGAATAGTGAGTGACACGCGAGTTGTCATTTCGTTGTGTGAAGTTTCAGCAAAGCTGCGATGCTGTGACATTTGTGGCTTAAAATAGGGCTGCGAAAATAAGAAAAAGAAATAACATGCTGTCGCGCACCTGATGACAGGTTGATGCAGGTTGAGGTGGTGCGTTCGTCATTGGGTAGGTGAAATATATAAAACAAATGTGAACTGGATCCATTTACTATTATATGACCATGACTGGATCTGTTTACTGGTCCTCTTACAGACGCTATTGTAGGCCTATACTGATACCATGCTCTTATTTGATTCTGCCACGTCAACGTGGAATGTAAAAACAGAGCCTGTATCTCTGTTGTCACTTCGGTAACGGTGGGGCTGGCGTCACCGTCCGGGGCTGGCGTCACCCTGGCAGCCGGGCAATCAAATAAAGGTTCAGGTTACTATCACCGTTGTTGGTCTGGAGTCATGGGGAAGCTTAATGACGTCACCAGATTCTGGCTACGAGCGAATCTTAGGCGGACCTGATCGGACTTAATGGCTACGAGCAGTAGGTTTCGTTGCGATCGGACTTAATGGCTACGAGCTGTAGGCCGACCCGATCAGACTTAATGGCTACGAGCTGTAGGCCGACCCGATCAGACTTATGGCTACGAGCTGTAGGCCGACCCGATCAGACCTAATGGTGGGGTTAGGTTAGATTAGGTTGGTTAAGTTTAATTAATTCTGATCGGTTCGGCCTACCGCTCGTAGCTATTAAATCGGGGCGGCCTAAGATTCGCTCGTATCTGGTGACGTCATTAAGCTTCCCCATGACTCCAGACCAACAACGGTGATAGTAACCTGAACCTTGATTTGATTGCCCAGCTGCGAGGGTGACGCCAGCCCCGGACGGTGACACCAGCCCCACTGTTACTGTCACTTCTTTACCTATCATGTTACCATGCTTTATATTGTTTGTATAGCCTTGCGTGCATGTATTTTTTCTCTGCCTTTTTGATAGGATGTTATGTATAAGAGATGAATGTGTATTTTTGATGTTGTTTTATCTTAAAGGGAATAGTTCACCTTTAACATGGGGTTTTGGACTGAGATAGATTCTGTACAAGGCAGGATACTAAGAGCCGATCTGATTTATTACTGGAAGATCTTTCATGGAAAATGTGCTGTTGTTCCTGCTGACCTGTTTACCTTAATTGTATACCAGGGGACACAAGGGCATAGGTATAAGATCGATCTCCCCTGTACTAAGACGGATATCAGAAAGCAATCTTTCAGTGTGAGATGCATTGATGCTTGGAATCAGCTTCCTGACCATGTTGTCTCTGCATGTGACCTGTCCGTTTTCAAAGCAAGGCTTGCTGAATGCCTAGGTGATGCTCTGTATAGGTACCATCGATAATTAATCAACCATCTTGACACATAGCTATACTTTGTGTTGCATAGTAATGACATTGAGATAGTGTCTGTGCAGATGCGCTAATCCAGTCCATGTAACATGTTTGTTGCCTCTGGACTGGTGCATCTTTTGTTACACAGGTTCCTTTCCAGTCCTGTCCGCTCCTTATAGCCCAGGACCGTCTAAAGGAACCCCAACATGTGAGTCCAACAGGTGAGTCCAATAGGATATTTGTAGAGCAGGTTTAACAGTGGGTTGTGGTGAAAGAATTACCTCCCTACATTAAGTAATTTTGACACAGGACTAGTGGGATCAGTTTCATGTCTGCTGTTCCGGGCCACGATCGGGACATGAACGCTCGCTGCCAGAGGCAGATACACTCTCTGGCACGTAGTCTGATCACGAAGCATCGTTAATATCCGCTCAGCCGGGCGGCGTGGCTGCCCCTTGTCAGAGACTACTTGGCGTCAGGCGGAGCTGGGCAGAGCCAGAACGCCAGCTGCTATCGTACGATTTCTCGTGAAATACAAAGAGAAACTTACTTCTTTCTCCACATATATCCATCAGTTGTCCAAACCAAAGTCATATTCATAGTTTTGAGCTCAAGATGCACCATATGGTTGAATTTCAAGACAACTTTCAAGGTGACCTATTTATTTCCCTTTAAACATAATTTCGAGATTTGGAGATTGAGGAGTTTGACCACTTCATTGACTAACTTTGGTATCAAACTAAACTGACTCATGATGGAAAATGTCAGGGTAAAGATTCAATTGCAGAATGCATAAAATGGTAATCTTCCACTAAGGAACCTGTCGGTGTGCAGTGTTTGTAGTAATCAAGGTTCAAGGTTACCATCACCATTGTTGGTCTGGAGTCATAGGGAAGCATGATGTCACCAGATTTGTATTTACAGACGTAAATGAACACTACGCTTGCAGGGCATAAATACATCAGACAACTTATTTATGCTGAGGGTCAGGTTTTGTCTATGAGATGGTCTGGGGGGCCCTGGTAGGGCTGCAGCGAGTGAACGCGAGTGGAGCGTTCTAAATGTGGGTCCATGCTACTGTAATTGCTGTAAAGGTTAGGTCAGGTGTGATTACCTATGTTATGTTTGCTGGGTGTGGCAGCAAAGAATTGTAATAACATAATCAAACCTGACCTAACCTTTGCAGCCATTATGGTCGCAGGGACCCATTTTTTTTATTTTATAATACATTTAGTCTGAATGTTTTTGAATGGATGGATTTCCGAGGTCAGGCCCCGCGACACGGTCCGCCCTGCCTTCTGACGTCACCTGACCTTGAGTACGACCGCTGCCACCGGCCACAGACCATCCCAGCCAGGGGCAAATAGCGAGCGCCGAAGCGACTCGAACCCGGGCTGCCACTACCGGGTGAGGTCAGAAGTCTGGCGCTCTCCCAACTGAGCTACACGGGCGGACAAAGTCCAAGTGGAGCATTCTAAACCCATGTTTAGAATGCTCCACTCACATTCGCTTGCTACGCTACAGCCCTGTGGGGGGGGGGGGGTCTGTGGACCCCCAGACCATCTTGTTGACAACATAACCCTACAGTATAAATAAGTTGTCTGATGTATTGTATTTGTGTATTTGAGCGTCGTGTTCATTTGTAGGTAAACAAATCTGGTGATGTCATAAAGCTTTCATATGACTCCAGACCAACAACGGTGATATTAACGTTGAACCTTGATGACTACATACTCTGCATAACACAGTCCACTGACAGGTACCTTAGTAGAAGATTACCCATACAATATCAGACTGTATGCTGTTGGAGGTGTGTCAGTGTTCTAGTACATTGGTATCATCTACACCATGAGTAAGACAGCGCTTTTAGCACTTCCTTTTCTCATCTACACGACTACCAGGAAAAGTCTGGCATTTTGATGTGCCTGTTGTATGTTCACTCTAGTGGCTACATAGCTGTTCAGAATTTGCTACAGTATTTACATTTCATTTTACTAATGTATTATATCAGAGTGTTGGAAATTAATGGATTACCAAAATATTATATTGTGATAACTTTATGTTAAAAACTGAGTTACAACTTGTCAAAATACAAAATAACTCAGTGTAACTCAGTTTTGAACATAAGGTTATCACAATATAATATTTTGCTAACCGCTATGCTGTCCATGCAAGCACTTAGACATATAATTAATGGAGTACATTAAATTGAAATGGTTGTGAGTGTGTGTGTGGTGAGTGTCATGCAGTAGGGTAATGTGCTGGTCCTGCTTTGCTCGTGCTATTTGTAAATGAGTTTCAGGCAATGCTGCAATGGTTCACTGTCTGGTTAAATGTTTTCTGTCAAAACCAAGCTATGTTGACCTGTGTAACGTCTGCAGCAGATGTGTCAGGCTGACCCAGACACATTTTCCTACTGGTCAAACATTTGGTGGTCAGAGTAATTCAAGCAATTGCTTATTATGAATATGCACTCATTCAATCACAATATCTTTCAGATCAAGAAGGGATTAGCATTAACTTTGATCACCTCAGTGGACCTTTGGGTGTATATTTATTGCTCCCTGGAACTTTGACAGGTTGTTATGGCTAGTCACTAAAGGGATTCAGTTCCTGGCTTTAATCCTTCCTTGATTCCCACTGACAAATGACAACTCCTCCTCACTGTACTCACTGTACAACTGACTCTTGTATGCACTCATGTTGAATATGGCAAATGTAGTGAAGACTGCTAAATATGGGTATTCAAAGAGTAGTGGAGTGGATCCTGGAATTACCATCAGAATTACGGGTGGCAGGTATCAGTATTGTTGATAGATCCCACTGGTTACCAGAAACTGCACCAAGTGAGGCTACCGCTCCTGATCGCTGAAACTGTTGTATCTTTTCTTTCACTGAAGGCACAATGACATGCTTCATGTGTACCAAATCCTTCATGACAGTGTAGACATGACCACAACTGGTATGTTTAATCTGGGCACCAGCATACCTATGAGGGCTGCTTAATCATGATGTGCAAACCACTTACAACATCTTATGTCGGACAAAACAAAATTCACTGTCTGATTTATGGATTAGTTAAATGGGCGTGGATGTTGTCTGTTTATATTGTAGCACTGTCGGGTGCTACCGTCCGGTTTGGTAGTTAACACATCTTGACTTCTGATGGTTTGTGTATATTTCGGGAGCGACAGTGAAACACGTCCGAGCGTCGTGAGCGTCCGCGGAAGAAGGGATGAGGATACCTCGGTCTCTGCGCAGCGAGGCAAGCCCTTCATGTGCTGATTGGTCGAAAGGCTACCTCGCTGCCCTCTCGTGGTGGTCGGTCGAACCCGTTACTGCGCAGCGGTCTGACGGGCCGGACTACAGGGTCACAAGGTCACAGGCTGGACGTCTGACAGTGGTGCTCTGATAACGCTGACGCCATCAGGCTTGGCGTCAGCTCGGTGCCGACTCGGCGTCGGCGGCAGCCGCTCGGGTCATGATGTCAGCAGAGGCCCGGTGGAGGAATCGAATTATGAGATGGTGACGGCAGACGGGACGCAACAGCCATATTATGATATGGGCACCACAATATTGACGGATATATAGGTCATAACAGCAGAGCTGCTTAACCCTATTCCTTGCGGGCGGCTAGCATTGCGTTAACGTGCGGGGGGCAGATTCTGCCCCCCCCCCCCCCCCCAGAGATCTCGAGAACCGCTCGATCGATTTCGATGGGGGAAACGCCATTCGATTCGTCATGACAATATCTTTCTTTTATGATCCCGAAATTAATTTTGTGTTCAAAATGGGGTGCCAGGGGGCAAAACATATGCACATTTTTGGTGTTTTTTTAAAGGTCATTGCGGCCATGTGGTTTTCTCGATTGTCATGCCCCAAACGTTTTTGATCTTCAAATGTACTGGTCTTCAATATATCAAGACAAATACCCAAATAAAAAAATCATAGGCATATTCAGGGGATGTAAAATGGGGGGGGGGATTTCTGATAACAAATTTAAGCTGTTCGTGATTGTTTGGGACGACATGAACGTCACATGTGGGCATTATTTGCTGTAATTTGTTAAATTTAATACATTGCGCATAGGCTGATCCAGGAAAACAACGTGGGGCACTATGCGATAACGCTTTTTATCATCATACTAATTTGAAGTAGGACCTAATTTGAGGGAGGGTATCGCCTCCCATTTTTTTGTACCTGTACAATCCCAGTATTTATGATGCATATTGCATTTAAAAATGTTTCTGACGCATTGATTGCACCGCAAACTACGAAGAAAGTATGCGCCGCACAACCGCATTCGTAACACCCTCCCCAAAACAATAGCCTGGAACTGCCTCTGCTGGGCCGATTTTTTTTTCAGAATTTTGACAACATGCGCTATTCAATTTTGGGAAAAGTCAGAAAATTTAAAGATGCTAGAGTAATTTAATAGTAATTAGATAGTAATTAAGTAAGGTAATTTAATTTTACCCATTTTTCCAAGCATATATCAGACCAAAGCCACTATTTAGCTAGATCTATTTTTATGCATTTCAGTGATTGGTTATGGTTGTTTTTGTCAATGTTTCATTGTGTTATTGTGTTTATTCAGGGTGCCTTATCCCAGAATTTCTTTTTTTGTTTTGTTGTGTTTTTCTTCACTTTGGTGATAGTATTGAAGTTGTGTGTTCTGAGATCTGACCATGTTTTTGTTGTGTGTGTTTCAGAGTTGATTCCTGGAATACCAGCTTCAAGGCAGTTGCTTTGGTATATCTGAAATAAATTCATTAGCAAAATGTCCAAAGAAAAGGATAAACATTTTCATGACAAGCTCAAGAAATTCTTCAAGCACAATCGAGATGGAAGTAATTACAGGTATGGTTGGTGTTATTTTGCAAATATTGATGTTAACTTATCTCTTCATACCTATGTAGTTTTGTACCATGTCATTTAGAGCGCTTGTTGTTTTTTTCCATGCAGGGAAGGTAGCAAAACCAGTGTGATAACTGTCTCATTTGGGATGAAAATAGACCAGTTTATATCTTCAAAGATATTGTGTGTACTGCTATCAAAAAGTTTGTATTTGCTGCCCATAAAAACATAGCTTTGTATATCTTGTGTTATATCTACCAATGTAATATATTATACAATTGTCGATTGTCTGTTTTCAGCCAGTACCTCAGCCAGCCATTTGAGTACACCTCAGATATTCAGGAGAGCCTGCGCCCCCACTCGCCTCCCGGCACCCGTGTTCGGGCACTGCAGGTCAGAATGCAACTCGTCATACTCGGCCGAACCAGTACTCTTCTCGGACTCATTACAACTGGGTTTCAAGAACCAGAAAACTAAAAACTACTTTCACTTTAAGTGCGGTTTTGCTGTTGACTGTAATCCAGAAAAGTCAGACAAATTGTGCCTCTTACTGCACATAAAACAGTATTTTTAACAGGATTATCTTCGGTTCACGATCGTACTGGCACAGTTATTTACTCCTGTTTAAGATTCACCGTTAACCACTGTGTCGTACCTCTGACGTCATCGTCTCTCAGGATCTGGTGGAGCGGATGGCGTGTTCACCACTGTGTCGTACCTCTGACCCCCGTCTCTCAGGATCTGGTGGAGCGGATGGCGTGTTTACCACTGTGTCGTACCTCTGACCCCCGTCTCTCAGGATCTGGTGGAGCGGATGGCGTGTTCACCACTGTGTCGTACCTCTGACCCCCGTCTCTCAGGATCTGGTGGAGCGGATGGCGTGTTTACCACTGTGTCGTACCTCTGACCCCCGTCTCTCAGGATCTGGTGGAGCGGATGGCGTGTTTACCACTGTGTCGTACCTCTGACCCCCGTCTCTCAGGATCTGGTGGAGCGGATGGCATGTTCACCACTGTGTCGTACCTCTGACCCCCGTCTCTCAGGATCTGGTGGAGCGGATGGCGTGTTCACCACTGTGTCGTACCTCTGACCCCCGTCCCTCAGGATCTGTTGGAGCGGATGGCGTGTTCACCACTGTGTCGTACCTCTGACCCCCGTCTCTCAGGATCTGGTGGAGCGGATGGCGTGTTTACCACTGTGTCGTACCTCTGACCCCCGTCTCTCAGGATCTGGTGGAGCGGATGGCGTGTTTACCACTGTGTCGTACCTCTGACCCCCGTCTCTCAGGATCTGGTGGAGCGGATGGCGTGTTCACCACTGTGTCGTACCTCTGACCCCCGTCTCTCAGGATCTGGTGGAGCGGATGGCGTGTTTACCACTGTGTCGTACCTCTGACCCCCGTCCCTCAGGATCTGGTGGAGCGGATGGCGTGTTTACCACTGTGTCGTACCTCTGACCCCCGTCTCTCAGGATCTGGTGGAGCGGATGGCGTGTTCACCACTGTGTCGTACCTCTGACCCCCGTCTCTCAGGATCTGGTGGAGCGGATGGCGTGTTCACCACTGTGTCGTACCTCTGACCCCCGTCTCTCAGGATCTGGTGGAGCGGATGGCGTGTTCACCACTGTGTCGTACCTCTGACCCCCGTCTCTCAGGATCTGGTGGAGCGGATGGCGTGTTCACCACTGTGTCGTACCTCTGACCCCCGTCTCTCAGGATCTGGTGGAGCGGATGGCGTGTTTACCACTGTGTCGTACCTCTGACCCCCGTCTCTCAGGATCTGGTGGAGCGGATGGCGTGTTTACCACTGCGTCGTACCTCTGACTCCCGTCCCTCAGGATCTGGTGGAGCGGATGGCGTGTTTACCACTGTGTCGTACCTCTGACCCCCGTCTCTCAGGATCTGGTGGAGCGGATGGCGTGTTTACCACTGTGTCGTACCTCTGACTCCCGTCTCTCAGGATCTGGTGGAGCGGATGGCGTGTTTACCACTGTGTCGTACCTCTGACCCCCGTCTCTCAGGATCTGGTGGAGCGGATGGCGTGTTAACCATCGCGTCGTACCTCTGACTCCCGTCCCTCAGGATCTGGTGGAGCGGATGGCGTGTTTACCATCGTGTCGTACCTCTGACTCCCGTCCCTCAGGATCTGGTGGAGCGGATGGCGTGTTCACTACTGTGTCGTACCTCTGACTCCCGTCTCTCAGGATCTGGTGGAGCGGATGGCGTGTTCACCACTGTGTCGTACCTCTGACCCCCGTCTCTCAGGATCTGGTGGAGCGGATGGCGTGTTCACCACTGTGTCGTACCTCTGACCCCCGTCTCTCAGGATCTGGTGGAGCGGATGGCGTGTTCACCACTGTGTCGTACCTCTGACCCCCGTCTCTCAGGATCTGGTGGAGCGGATGGCGTGTTCACCACTGTGTCGTACCTCTGACTCCCGTCTCTCAGGATCTGGTGGAGCGGATGGCGTGTTTACCACTGTGTCGTACCTCTGACCCCCGTCTCTCAGGATCTGGTGGAGCAGATGGCGTGTTTACCACTGTGTCGTACCTCTGACCCCCGTCTCTCAGGATCTGGTGGAGCGGATGGCGTGTTCACCACTGTGTCGTACCTCTGACCCCCGTCCCTCAGGATCTGGTGGAGCGGATGGCGTGTTTACCACTGTGTCGTACCTCTGACCCCCGTCCCTCAGGATCTGGTGGAGCGGATGGCGTGTTCACCACTGTGTCGTACCTCTGACCCGTCTCTCAGGATCTGGTGGAGCGGATGGCGTGTTTACCACTGTGTCGTACCTCTGACCCCCGTCCCTCAGGATCTGGTGGAGCGGATGGCGTGTTTACCACTGTGTCGTACCTCTGACCCCCGTCTCTCAGGATCTGGTGGAGCGGATGGCATGTTTACCACTGTGTCGTACCTCTGACCCCCGTCTCTCAGGATCTGGTGGAGCGGATGGCGTGTTTACCACTGTGTCGTACCTCTGACCCCCGTCTCTCAGGATCTGGTGGAGCGGATGGCGTGTTCACCACTGTGTCGTACCTCTGACCCCCGTCTCTCAGGATCTGGTGGAGCGGATGGCGTGTTCACCACTGTGTCGTACCTCTGACCCCCGTCTCTCAGGATCTGGTGGAGCGGATGGCGTGTTTACCACTGTGTCGTACCTCTGACCCCCGTCCCTCAGGATCTGGTGGAGCGGATGGCGTGTTTACCACTGTGTCGTACCTCTGACCCCCGTCCCTCAGGATCTGGTGGAGCGGATGGCGTGTTTACCACTGTGTCGTACCTCTGACCCCCGTCTCTCAGGATCTGGTGGAGCGGATGGCGTGTTTACCACTGTGTCGTACCTCTGACCCCCGTCTCTCAGGATCTGGTGGAGCGGATGGCGTGTTCACCACTGTGTCGTACCTCTGACTCCCGTCTCTCAGGATCTGGTGGAGCGGATGGCGTGTTTACCACTGTGTCGTACCTCTGACCCCCGTCTCTCAGGATCTGGTGGAGCGGATGGCGTGTTTACCACTGTGTCGTACCTCTGACCCCCGTCTCTCAGGATCTGGTGGAGCGGATGGCGTGTTCACCACTGTGTCGTACCTCTGACCCCCGTCCCTCAGGATCTGGTGGAGCGGATGGCGTGTTTACCACTGTGTCGTACCTCTGACCCCCGTCCCTCAGGATCTGGTGGAGCGGATGGCGTGTTCACCACTGTGTCGTACCTCTGACCCGTCTCTCAGGATCTGGTGGAGCGGATGGCGTGTTTACCACTGTGTCGTACCTCTGACCCCCGTCCCTCAGGATCTGGTGGAGCGGATGGCGTGTTTACCACTGTGTCGTACCTCTGACCCCCGTCTCTCAGGATCTGGTGGAGCGGATGGCGTGTTTACCACTGTGTCGTACCTCTGACCCCCGTCTCTCAGGATCTGGTGGAGCGGATGGCGTGTTTACCACTGTGTCGTACCTCTGACCCGTCCCTCAGGATCTGGTAGAGCGCGTCCGTCGCCAGCGGCTGGACGACCTGCAGCTGGTGACGCTGGTGACGGACGTGACCGACCTGCTGGAGCCGTCTGCAGCGCGCGACACCCGCCAGGCCGTGCTGGCGGCGCTCACCGCCCTGGTGGCCGGACAGCTGGAGCACATGACGGCGGCCAGGGAGGAGCTGCTCGGACTGGTGGCGCGACACAACGTGACCGAGGACCTCCAGCCTAGGGTCAGTCAAACAGGCAATGGACCGGTCGAGTTTGTCAGTCAATCAGTAAGTCTGTCACATATGATGGCTGCGGTGACCTTTAATTCTAACAATGTGACGGCGACTGATGAATATCGTACGCTGTCGATGCGTTTTCCGACACTGGGGAATCTTTCGCTGTATTTGTTGTACTGATTATTTCAACCTACTATTTTTCGCTTTAGTGTATGAACCTTGCCATGACTGAACATGTTATTCCAGTGATGCTCGCCGCCATTTCGCAGCTAACTGCGCAGCAGCTAAATATACCGATACTTTCGCGTTCACTGTGTGCCTGTGTCGCCGCGTCGCGTGCCTGCTCCACGCCCGTGCAGTGAGTCGAGCGCCGCCGTCCCCCCGTCCCCCAGGTGCGCCTGCTGACCGCCCTGACGGAGAACGGCCGCAACCTGACCTACATCGAGGAGGAGGTGCCGTCGCTGCTGGTGCGACTGCTGCCCGAGGCGCTGTGCCAGCCGGTCGGCGCCGGCGGCCAGCCCGAGCTGCTCGTCCTCCTGCAGAACACCGTCAAGTTCAACGCCGCCTACGTGGAGCCCGAGCACGTACGCCGCTGTGTGGAGCTAGTGTACGAGCGAGCGGCGGCCGAGCCGGCGGCGATCGACACGGCCGCCTGCCTGGCGCTGTTCGACGTGATCCTGTGTTACCGCGACCTGCCGCGTGGCGCGCTGGTGCGCCTCTCGGCGCTGCTGGCCCGGCTGGTCTGTCGGCCCGAGCACGCCCGGCACGCGTGGAGGATCATGAGGAACCTGCTCGGCACCAGCATGGGACCGGTGACGCTGCAGGTGGGTGGATAGTGTGGAGCGGTGGGAGGACGTGTAAGGTTCCTAAGGACGTGTAAGGTTCCTAAGGACATGTAAGGTAGATGAGGAACCTGCTCGGCACCAGCATGGGACCGGTGACGCTGCAGGTGGGTGGATAGTGTGGAGCGGTGGGAGGACGTGTAAGGTTCCTAAGGACGTGTAAGGTTCCTAAGGACGTGTAAGGTTCCTAAGGACGTGTAAGGTTCCTAATGACGTGTAAGGTTCCTAAGGACGTGTAAGGTAGATGAACCTGCTCGGCACCAGCATGGGACCGGTGACGCTGCAGGTGGGTGGATAGTGTGGAGCGGTGGGAGGACGTGTAAGGTTCCTAAGGACGTGTAAGGTTCCTAAGGACGTGTAAGGTTCCTAAGGACGTGTAAGGTTCCTAAGGACGTGTAAGGTTCCTAAGGACGTGTAAGGTAGATGAGGAACCTGCTCGGCACCAGCATAGGACCGGTGAATCTGCAGGTGGGTGGATAGTGTGGAGCGGTGGGAGGACGTGTAAGGTTCCTAAGGACGTGTAAGGTTCCTAAGGACATGTAAGGTAGATGAGGAACCTGCTCGGCACCAGCATGGGACCGGTGACGCTGCAGGTGGGTGGATAGTGTGGAGCGGTGGGAGGACGTGTAAGGTTCCTAAGGACGTGTAAGGTTCCTAAGGACGTGTAAGGTAGATGAACCTGCTCGGCACCAGCATGGGACCGGTGAATCTGCAGGTGGGTGGATAGTGTGGAGCGGTGGGAGGACGTGTAAGGTTCCTAAGGACGTGTAAGGTTCCTAAGGACATGTAAGGTAGATGAGGAACCTGCTCGGCACCAGCATGGGACCGGTGACGCTGCAGGTGGGTGGATAGTGTGGAGCGGTGGGAGGACGTGTAAGGTTCCTAAGGACGTGTAAGGTTCCTAAGGACGTGTAAGGTTCCTAAGGACGTGTAAGGTTCCTAAGGACGTGTAAGGTTCCTAAGGACGTGTAAGGTTCCTAAGGACGTGTAAGGATCCTAAGGACGTGTAAGGTTCCTAAGGACGTGTAAGGTTCCTAAGGACGTGTAAGGTTCCTAAGGACGTGTAAGGTTCCTAAGGACGTGTAAGGTAGATGAGGAACCTGCTCGGCACCAGCATGGGACCGGTGAATCTGCAGGTGGGTGGATAGTGTGGAGCGGTGGGAGGACGTGTAAAGCTCTGAAATGTAGTGTTTGGCTGCTCGTGGTCAGTGACGTCAGCGGACTGCGGAGTGTTCTGTAGCCGCGGTTGTTGTACGTTTGTAAGCGGCAATGTTCAACATGCGCGGGCAGACAACGTGATGTATGGAAATAGATGAAACTTAAGACTGTAATACCACGCCAAATGACCCTAGCGGTTGAGGCACCCTAATCCAAAATCACCGACTGCAGGCAGCCACTGCAATTATATGCTAATGGAAAATATATTACTATTTTGTAATTGTGGGAGCTTTCATGACCATTTCGATCTGTCGATAGCTGATGCACTACCTAGCGAATAACGTGGGCATATGAATGGCTCGCTCCCCCATGCCCAGCCCATGCCCCCATTGACTGGCTGTCCCGACTGTCCCAGCCTACCCTCAGCTGCTGACCCTGTTGCCTGTCACCGCCCTCAGCTGCTGACCCTGTTGCCTGTCCCCACCCTCAGCAGCTGCTGGCCCTGTTGTCTGTCACCGCCCTCAGTTGCTGACCCTGTTGCCTGTCCCCACCCTCAGCAGCTGCTGACCCTGTTGCCTGTCACCGCCCTCAGCTGCTGCCCCTGTTGCCTGTCCCCACCCTCAGCAGCTGCTGGTCCTGTTGCCTGTCACCGCCCTCAGTTGCTGACCCTGTTGCCTGTCCCCACCCTCAGCAGTTGCTGGCCGTGTTGCCTGTCACCGCCCTCAGTTGCTGACCCTGTTGCCTGTCCCCACCCTCAGCAGCTGCTGACCCTGTTGCCTGTCCTCAATCTCAGCTGCTGACCCTGTTGCCTGTCCCCGCCCTCAGCTGCTGACCCTGTTGCCTGTCACCGCCCTCAGCAGCTGCTGACCCTGTTGCCTGTCCTCACCCTCAGCTGCTGACCCTGTTGCCTGTCCCCGCCCTCAGCTGCTGACCCTGTTGCCTGTCACCGCCCTCAGCAGCTGCTGACCCTGTTGCCTGTCCCCGCCCTCAGCTGCTGACTCTGTTGCCTGTCACCGCCCTCAGCAGCTGCTGGCCCTGTTGCCTGTCACCGCCCTCAGCTGCTGACCCTGTTGCCTGTCCCCGCCCTCAGTTGCTGACCCTGTTGCCTGTCCCCGCCCTCAGCTGCTGACTCTGTTGCCTGTCACCGCCCTCAGCAGCTGCTGACCCTGTTGCCTGTCCCCGCCCTCAGCTGCTGACCCTGTTGCCTGTCCCCGCCCTCAGTTGCTGACCCTGTTGCCTGTCCCCGCCCTCAGCTGCTGACCCTGTTGCCTGTCCCCACCCTCAGGTGCTGACTGAAATCCTTATGAACCGCGCCAACGCCGACGACGCCGCGCTGCTGAAAGGCTGCGTTTTCTTCGGTGCGATGGCGCTGTGGGGCGGCGACCAGCGCGTCCCTTCTCTCCTCCACCGCCCCGGCGCCCTGCTGCCGGCCCTGGCGGCGGCGCTCGACTCACCTCAGCCGGCCGTGTGGCATGAAGTGGCCCTCGAGCTGCGGCGGCTGGTCTGTGGCCCGCAGGCCGGCGAGCTGCTGCCCCATGCCTGGGACGCGCTGCACGACCTCGTAGACCGGCTGTACCGCGATGTGTGCGCCGGCCGGCCGCCGCCGGGCGTGGCGCAGCAGGTGCGCGCCCAGCTGGCTGCCCTGGTGGCCGGCGTGGAGCGTCTGGTGGCCGCTGGTCAGTTCAGCGGGGACGATGCCCGACTGAGGCAGACCCTGGAGCTGTGTGCGGCGGATAGACCGGAGGGCAGCGTAGTGGCAACCGTGAAGGATACGGCAGACAGACTGCTGACCTACAGGTAAGACACGGCCGCAGCAGTGCCCGCGAGCTCATTGGCCTCTGTCGGATCATCCTGCTGTTCGGGGTCCAGTAACTGGCAATGCATGTGTAATGTTGAACGTATCTTAACTATGCAGGTGACGTCAGAAATAAGCGAAAGCAATTGGCTAACGAATGATGTTGATGCACGCAACATATTACACGTGTACGAGTGCGTGCGTTACACTGTTCAACGTGATGATAATCGAGTTGGCGCCATTCACAATTTGCGACAAGTTCGTCACTCAACGACGGTCCCACTGATGTTCACGGGATAAATGTGCAGGAACCTTTGGCGATTCGGTCTAGAGATCTGTTGGGATCTTCTGTCATGTGTTTGTGGAGAGGTGTTGGAACTGGAATCCATTCCTGGATGCTCATGTTTGATTTACAGCTCGACGACTACAATACAATTTCCACCGCTGACATCCGTCTTTGTGCGTCTGTGTCTGTGTCTGTGTGTCTCTGCGTGCTCAGCTCCACGTGGCTGCCGGAGCTGCACCAGCTGGTGACACGCTACTACGAGGAGGAGCGGCGCACGGTGGTCCGTCTGGCCGTCTGCGACGTGCTGCAGCGCGTCTGGGACGGCTTCCGCAGTCTGGAGGCCGGCCCGCTGCTGGAGACGGTGCTGCTGCCGGCCGCCGCCTCGCTGCCCTCCGAGCCGGACCCGCTGGTGCGCGCGCGGCTCGTGTCGCTGCTGGTGCGCGTGGCGGCCACCTGCCGCTCGCCGCACTGCCTGGACGTCATGGCCGTGTTGGAGAGGGTGCTGAACGCCCCGCTGGACGCGGGCAGACCGCTGGCGCCCGAGGAGGCCGGCGCGCTAGCGGTGGCGGCCGAGGGGTTGTCTGAGCTGCTGGCGAGGCACCTTGTCTCGCTGCCGTCGGCGCTGGCCGTGAAGGCGTACAGAGTGGTCGTGGATCACCTGGGGCGGCACTACGCGGCTCCGGAGTTGATGCTGTCGGCGCCAGAGGTGCGCACGCCTCTGCTGCTGACGCTGCTCAGTCTGCGTGTGGACTCGCAGCAGCGGATCGGTCTGCCGGACCCGGCGACTGGCGTGCTGAGGTTCAGCACACATCTGCTGGCGGAGCTGCGGCACGGCGAGGCTGCGGCGGCCGCACCAGCCGTGGTGGCAGCGGCTGCGGCGGGGGAGACGCCCGCTCCCCGGCTCGGCCCGGCGGTCACCCGCGTCAGCCTGACTGCAGTCTGCCTGACCATCATCACCGCTCTGCGCCAGGAGCGCGACTTCCCACTGCTCTCGGAGCTGCTGCGCCTCGTGCCGCGCCTGCTGGAGAACAAGGCGCTCGTGCTGAGCGAGCACGGCTCCGACGTGGACTATTTCGCACAGGCCATGTGTCAGTTGACAGCCGACATCACGCCAGCCCTCTGCTCCCGGCTGGCGAACGTGCCGGCCGGCGTCAAGACCTCCGACCTGCAGTCGCTCGTCTATCCGATCCTGGTGTCGTTGACGTCCTACCACAGCCACATGAGCATGCAGATGCACCGGCGGCTTATCGGCAGTCTGGAGAGCGGGCTGCGCTCGCGCTGCGCCCCGCAGTGTATGACGGCGCTGACCGTCTGCGCGCTCGGGATGAGAGAGGCCATGGCCAAGGTGATCCACGATGTGCTGTTCGGCATGTCCAAGCTGTCGTCGACGGTGGCGATGGGGAACTCGGTGTTGGAGTTTCTCTCGACTCTGATCCGGATCCCCAAGGTGTACTCGTGCTTCAACGAGGAGAAGTACATGTCGATCTTCGCCATCGTGCTGCCGTACACCAACCCGGCCAAGTTCAATCATTACATCGTGTCGCTGGCGCACCACGTGATTGCCATGTGGTTCCTCAAGTGCCGCGTCAAGTATCGCCGGGGCGTCGTCAAATACATCATTAAGGGACTGAAGACCAACTTCAGTAACATCCAGGCGCTGTGGAGGCAGCAGCAGGCAAGTCAGGAGGCGGCCGACAATGAGGACTCCAGCAACCGGCGCAGGTGAGATGAGGCATGGACGCTCGTGGAGAGATAGCAGGAGGTACCAGTCTCCGGCTGGGTTGGAAGGGGCCGACTTCTGTTTGGATCAATCAGAGTGGCACAGTCGAACTCGATAACTATGTTGTGAAAGTTGTATGTGTGAAGATGTTTATTGGTGGCTGACAATAAAGACCCCTTGATAACCTGTACGATAACAGGTAATTTCTGAGATGTAACCATGGACTGGAGGTTATTGTATCAATAGTTGTCAAGAAGACATCGTATAACATTTATTTGCGCAGTCTATTCCGGTATGTGCTGTATCGGTTTTCCTAACGTTGGGATCATTGTGTGTGTGCGCTAAGTGGTGTTGATTCAATTAGTGTCGTCTAAGCTTTTCGTCATTGTTTTACCACAAATCAGACTGATTCCACACTGACCGATAGTATCTTATTTGTCTCTGTTATGTGATCCTCTGACTTCCCTTGCTTGTCTCATTCTCTCGGCTTAGCATCCCATTTTCGTAATCGTGCCTTACTGCGTCTATCTGTCGTGCTGTATGCCTGTCTCTGTCTCTCGGCGTCTCACCATCCCTCCCCGTTTCCCCCAGGTCGTCGAGTCTGTCTGACCGCGCCAGTCAGGCTCGGGGTCGGGAGACGCGCACCTTCTCCGTGTCTCGCCGCGCTCAGGAGACGCCGCCGGACCCGGGCGGCCGGCGCGGCTCGCTGGCCGGCGGCGGACCGCCCCCGCCCCCGCCGCCGCCGCCGCCGCAGCCCATCCCCGTCACCCAGGAGCTGATCAAGTTCCACCGCGAGCTAACCGAGACCTGCGTCGACTTGATGTCGCGCTACACCGGCGCCAACTTCGCCGTGCTGCCCGAACGTACCCCCGTCATGGAGTTCCTGCTGGCGGGCGGCCTGAGCAACACCTGGGTAGTCGGAAATCGCCTGGTAACCATCACGGTCGGCGGGTGCGGGGGTACGGTGTTCCGCCGCGCGCTGTGTGAGCGCTGCTACAACCTCTGCTGCGCCGGGATTGGGGATGATGACACCCTCGCCAGCTCTCCGTCTGAGCCGCCGGACACCCTGCTGGCTCCGGCGCCGCCGCCGCCGTCAGCACCACTGGAGACGCGCCGCAGGCACATTTCGACGCCGGTGGGCCGCGGCGGGCCGATAGCCGAGTCGCCGCCGCTGCGAGACGATTCCCAGCTGCGGGTCCGATCCGCTGCCGCCACCGCCGCCGCCGCCGCCGCCGCCGGAGACTCCGGCTCGTCGCCGGTCAGTCTGAGTTGTGTTTCGTTGTGGTGTAGAATACTTGTGTGCTCGTTGCACATATCGGAATTTGTTATGTGTAAAATAGCTAGTCAGGTTGTTTAGCACAGGTGTGATATAATAATCCCATCATATTGTCGGCGGCCTTGAAGTCTGAATAATCTTTACTGTTTAATAAAAGGCGAGTCTCCAGTATCAATAATTATAGTGTATGATGCGCGAACAGTGTTGGATTTTTCGTTTCATGACCTGGTCCCGGAGAGTAAAAATTAATAAGTGGAGAGTAAAATTTTCCTGTAGGAAAATCAAGATTTTTTTTTTTAGAAATAAAAAAATTTGGAAAGGAAAAAATACTTATTTGTAATCGATATTAAATTCTTGAGGAAAGTGAGATTTTATTTTAACTACAATGTCGGTAAGATCAGGTGAGAAGAGAGCAAATTTGCAGAACAAAATGAAGAGAGCAAAATTATTGAGCCAAAATGGCCAAAATTGACTGCGCGAAAGTGTCCTTGTCACTGAGCAGAAATTGACTGAATTACGCGTTGCTCACCCATCTGACCGTCTGCTGGGTCTTCTCTGTGACCTTATCTGACCTTATCTGCCCGTCTGCCCGTCTGATCTAACCTCGCCACCGTCCTCGTCAGGGCTCGTCGCGGTCGGCTGCGGGTGGCCGACTGTGCGGCTGCTGGTGTCAGGGCTGGGCCGAGATCCTGGTGCGGCGGCCCTCGGGCAACATGGCCTGGATGACCCGGCTGGAGAACCGACAGCTGGTCAACTCTGACGAGCTGCCGCTACCCGACCTTCTGTCGCTGATCGCGCCCGGAACCACCGACCAGGCCATGGAGCGACTGCTCAGACAGGTCAGCAGCCGGGATGGGATAGGAGCGGCTTCTGAGACAGGTCAGTAGCCGATATGGAGTAGGAGCGGCTTCTGAGACAGGTCAGTAGCCGGGATGGGATAGGAGCGGCTTAACCCTCGCCCTACGGGAGGGTTAAGCCGGCCTGACAGACCCCCCCCCCCCCCACCTGAGGTTTTTCTTGAATAACTTTTTACACATGCGGTGCATCTTGCTGAAATTTTCGGTAGCTTAGTTTACAGCAATTATACGTAGGCTGTAAAAAAAATCGTTGAAATTGGTTGAGAAATTTGGGAAATAATGACGTTTTGATGATGCCATGTTGGTAACAAAATTAGAAATATTGGGAAAATCGTAGAAAATAGAGTTTTAAAGTAAATTACAAACGCAATTCACCAAAGATACAAAATGGCATTCTCTTTAAAATGGCAATCCCAGATTTGCAAAATTTTGGGTTTTTGACCCCTAAAATTAAAAAAAAAAACTGATTAAAAAAAAAATCCCACAAAATCAAAATGTTCAAAGATATTAGAAAAACCGGAATATTTGTGAGAGACCTGAGTATGGACAATACTCATACCAAATTTCAAAGCAATATCTTGATTTCTGACAGTGATGGCTCCCGAAGTGTAAGAAACTGATGACGTCATTTTTACTTTCTTTTCTTTTCTTTTTTGACAAGATACGAACAAATAATTACCTTTTCTGTATCTCTGAGCCAAAACTGGTCTAGGAACATGCCTTTTTATTTACATTTATCAATTTCTAATTTTGAGTTTTACTGAAGAGCAAAATCGCTATTCTGGACGTGGTAAATCCGAGGTCATTCACTTGACCTGGAAGGGCATCCGTTGCCATGAAACCTAAAAATCGCATACTGTTAGATTCCTCTCATGACAGGCAACATGCTGGTACTCACCGCATTTACTTATTTATTTATTGACCTCGTAGTAGCCATCCCCTATACATGGCCGAAGCCAAAGGGGCTATTCCTGGCACAGAGTCACAATGATGGCGTTGAAGTGGGTAAAAGACAAGCATACAGTACAGTTAAAAGTCGAAATGAACATATCAGTCTGCGTCACATCAGATCAGCCCATCAGCGGCGATCGTCATCGTTACCAGACACCAGTCGCCTCTTCAATGCGCGCTTAAACACGGTGGTAGGCATGACGGTAAACTCAGGTGGCAGCGAGTTGTACTGGTCAGCGGCACGATACATGAACTGCCTTTTACCCGCTGCTGAGCCGCGTATGTTGGGGAGACTCAGCAGGTCGTCTCTACGGGTGCTACGCACGTGGTTGGGTCGCTCGCGGTTTGTACGGAATTGGACGGCCAGAGACTCAGGCTGCCCAGTGTGACGGACCTTGTGGAGCAGTGTCAGTGTGTGATGGACGACCAAGTCCGGGGAATCCAGCCAGCCCAGGTCCTCTCGCACGCCAGAGATGTGATCGAATTTGCGCTTTCCAGAAATGATGCGAGCTGCAAAGTTGAATATTTGTTGGATGGTAGCCAGATTTTTTCCCAGAACCGTTACCGTACACTGCGAGTCCGTAGCGGATGTGCGAGAAGACCAGGGCCGAGACGAGGGTGGGTAGGCAGCCGGGTGATAGGTAGTGACGTAGGTGAGAGATCGGCGCATTGCTCTAAGTTCCTTGATTTGGAAGTTAACTGGGGGCCTGTCAGGCACCCCCCCTCCCCCGTAGGGCGAAGGTGAAAAAGTTCCCGTAGGGCGAGGGTTAATCTGAGACAGGTCAGTAGCCGGGATGGGATAGGAGCAGCTTCTGAGACAGATCAGTAGCCGAGATGGGATAGGAGCGACTTAATCTGAGACAGCTGGTCAGTAGCCGGGATGGGATAGGAGCAGCTTCTGAGACAGATCAGTAGCCGAGATGGGATAGGAGCGGCTTAATCTGAGACAGCTGGTCAGTAGCCGAGATGGAGTAGGAGCGGCTTCTGAGACCGGTTAGTAGCCGGGATGGAGTAGGAGCGGCTTTTGAGAGGTCAGTAGTCAGGATGGAGTAGGAGCGGCTGCTGAGACCGGTTAGTAGCCGGGGTGGAGTAGGAGCGGCTTTTGAGACAGGTCAGTAGCCAGGATGGAGTAGGGGCGGCTTCTGAGACTGGTTAGTAGCCGGGGTGGAGTAGGAGCGGCTACTGAAACAGGTCAGCCGAGAATTCGGCGGTGTCTGCTTGTGGCGTGGTGTCGGGAATGGGGAGCCCCGCGACTCTCGATTTTGGTCTGCTGTTTTCTCAGAGTGTAATGTTTCTGAACATCGCGTACCTCTGAACTCATCGTTTTCTTTTCATTTGTCGTCGATAGAGAGCTTTTTTTAATTATGTCATAAATAATTCGTGTTTGTGTTCAATTGTATAACCGACTAACTTCTGAAGTTCAGTTTTCGCTTATTTGAATGTGATTGAACTAAATTTGCTAACATGTGATTAAACCAAATTGTCTACCCTGCACCAGTGCTGAAACTCAGTATCCACCTGTCTACCTCCGCGTCCCGGCTAACCGTGCGTGTCCATCCCTGTGCCTCAGTATCCACCTGTCTACCTCCGCGTCCCGGCTAACCCTGTGCTTCAGTATCCACCTGTCTACCTCCGCGTCCCGGCTAACCCTGTGCCTCAGTATCCACCTGTCTACCTCCGCGTCCCGGCTAACTGTGTCGTGTCCGCCCCTGTGCCTCAGTATCCACCTGTCTACCTCCGCGTCCCGGCTAACTGTGTCGTGTCCGCCCCCTGTGCCTCAGTATCCACATGTCTACCTCCACGTCCCGGCTAACCGTGTCGTGTCCATCCCTGTTCCTCAGTATCCACCTGTCTACCTCCGCGTCCCGGCTAACCGTGTCGTGTCCGCCCCTGTGCCTCAGTATCCACCTGTCTACCTCCGCGTCCCGGCTAACCGTGTCGTGTCCATCCCTGTGCCTCAGTATCCACCTGTCTACCTCCGCGTCCCGGCTAACCGTGTCGTGTCCATCCCTGTTCCTCCGTCCAGTCTGGGCTGGCGGGTGACGGCACCTCTCCGCCGGCCTCCACCCCCGTCTCTCCGCCGGCGCCGCCACCCCCGGAGATCAGCATCATCCAGGAGGACGGCGACGGCGGCGGCGAGGCGGCCGACGAGGGTGCAGCGGGGACGCGGCGCGCCCCTCTGCCTCTCTCCCGGACCCGCAGCGGCGAGACGCGGCGGCACAGTCTGTTCAAGTCTGTCTCGGGCAGTCAGGTGAGGTGTGGGGAGGGGTGGAGGGGAGGGGGAGGAGGCGCTATGGGTGGAGGGAGGTGCGTTATAACTGAAGAGAGGGGTGCTTTGTGGTGCCAATGAGTCATTTGGCCTGGGAAGATCTATTGAGGAAGTAGTGGGTGCCGAAGATGAGAGAAAGACGGGTGGAGGTAGGCGGGACTGTTAAGTCGGCCTGTCACATACAGAGCGGGGATGACAGAGGAGGTTACCTATGGAAATAGTTATAAGGCATGTTGTGTGTTAAATCGTACTTACCACCCTAATACGATACCTCATAGCTTTTCTCACAATATGCCGATCTGGTAATTGAAACTGCCTCTGAGCGCCTATGTGACGCAGTCGCTACATGCAGACTACAGTCGCACAGCGTGGTCGCCGGACGCGGTCCTCAGCTCGTGGCTGCTGTTTGGCAGATTCCCCGTCTACGCTATTTCTGCCCGTCCTCCCGCTGTGGCTCTCCGTCGGGGTCCGGCTCCGGCGCCTCATCTCCTCCGACGGTCTCTGCGCTCATCGAGCTGTGTTGTATGCGCTGCCGGGCACTGCTGCCGCCTAGCCTAGCCGTGCTGCTAGGTGTCATGCGTTTCCGATTGGTGTGTGCTGTTTTCTGGTAGCCGAAAGGCGCGTCTTCGGCCAATTAGGTCAACGGAGTTAATATATACTGACGTAGCTGATTTGTGTTGCTGCTATTTCGGATTCAGTGGCTGTTTCATGCGGTAAGTTTCCGCTAGATGCACGACTTAATCAGCAATATATAACTGTTTTTGCGTGGGTTAAAGCTTACATACTTTGGGCCAGCCGTTTTGCTTTGTGTTTTAGTGGCAATTTGTCAGTTCACCAACCAAGTTCAACACGCATCCCTGCATTCCCGCGTCGAAACGCCTGGAGACGGCTGAACGGGCGTGTTAGACTGCGCCGCAGCGCACGGCTGCTCTGCGGCACGGCTGCTCTGCGGCACAGCTGCTGTGTTGGGATGTGGGGCTCTTGGATACGATTGGTTGCTGCCCGCCGGCTGGCGGACAGATTTGTGTGCCTACTGCCTGTGGTTTGTGTGCGATGTGTTGGTATGTCGTGTATATTGTGTGATGTGCTGTGACCATAATTTGTGTCATCGGAGCATTACTAGTTTTTGCCCCATGACATGCATTTAAATGAAATGTAATGACAAACTATCGAAATGGAATAACTGCGATTTGACTAAATGGAAGTAATTTGAGTATTACTTGCAATCACAAACTTAATTGGCCCCACTTAAAGGGATATTGCCACCTCGCAGGTCAATATGGAGTGTTTGGTGTGTATCGGTTGAGTAAGCGTGTCCGATTTCACCTGCCAAATTGGGCTCCCGAAACTTCCCCCATTAGATACAAAAATACATTTGCACCACTCATTGGCACACATTCGTAAAATTGGAGTCGCCTCATCACTATTTAGAATCACTTCTTTACGGACTATGATTTGCTTTTGAATATTGCAAATTCAACATCACCATTCCGTCAGTGCACTTTAAAATACAAATGTGTATACAGTTAGTTATATTTTCAACAAAAATAGCCTCTTTCATAACAAAACATGAATAAAACAGCAAGAATGGCTATGGCTTGACTTTGGGGCCGTAGGAGATTTGTGACCAATACCTTATAACACAGATATACTTTTCAAGGTCAAGCCTCGGCGAATTCAGACGCTTCGGCTTTGGGCGGGCGCCAATTTCACAGCCAAACTGGATGAGAGCGGCCGTCATGAATCTAGTACTGAGCACAGCTGGGACCAACGTTTTGAGTCAGAAATAAAGAAGAAGAAAAATTGCCGATACCCTACTTTAGGTGCTGCAGGAGCAAGTTTGAGCTTGAGCATACACGATTGTTGATTCCCACCATTCATTTAAGTTGCTTTTTATAAATCCTCCGGAGGTGGCAATATCCCTTAAACCGTAGCCGTTGCGGCACCCTTTAATCTTAAAACACCACAATCACACCGCAAAAGAACTTCTCCTAACCGCCCTCTAATTCCCTTTTGCCCCGCCAGATGCCGCCGCAGTCGTCTCCGCGGCTGGGGAGAGACCGGAGCCACACCATCTCTGTGATGTCCCCGACGCGGCGTGCGCCGGCCGCGGACGCGCTGGGTGAAGCCGGCCGGCTGGGCCTGCTTCCGGAGCAGGTGCTGCTGCAGCTGTTTCACAGCCCCGAGCTGGACCCGGAGGAGCCGTACCCCGACCCGCCGCCGCACGACTGCGACGTGGTGATGCTGGAGAACGGCCCCGAAACGGAGCGCACCCTGGCCGTGTTCGATCGCATCACGCCGATGGAAACTCACAAAATCGGCGTGCTCTATGTGGGAGCCGGCCAGGCGGGGGACGAGCCGGCCATACTGAGGAACCAGTGTGGCTCGGTCAGATACAATGAGTTTCTCAAGGTGGGACGGTGGTGGTAGTGGTTAATTTTAACTTGACTTCTTTGGTTTGAATTGGACTGTGTTAACCCGCGCCGTGCGGGGGGGGGGTAGACCCCCTTTTTCGAGGATAGCGGAAAAACGGCGGCGCGTAGCACAGCTGTTCGGACATAAATTGCCCACATTATGTAAAATTATTGACCTCAATATGTCATCTCAGGTCAGGTCACAAGAACAGATCACGTGTCCCCACCTCCAAAAAAAGTGTGTGGTCGTACCACAGTCAGTTTTTGAATGATCGGTTTTACACTTACAGAATTTCAATCATCAGAATTGCTAACCTAACTCTCATATTGCCAAAAAGGATGTTTTAGTAAATAAAACACAAGATCGGAAGCTTTCGGCTTGCGTGGCGCAAACCGAAAGCTTCCGATCTTGTGTTTTATTTACTAAAACATCTTTTTTGGCAATATGAGAGTTTGGTTAGCAATTCTGATTATTATCATGTCTCTCAAAAAAGTGTTGAAAAATATTCAAAATTACAGAATTTCATAAGGTCATATATATCTACAATTCGTATACCTTGGACTTTGGTATTTCAGCGAACTATGGTCGGGTCAATTTCGTGACCTCCCCATTATAAGTCAGTCGGGAATTATTATAATGCTTCCTATTCCGAGGATACGAAAAATAGCAGTCTAATTCCTTCTGGATCATGTCATTATACGCCATTTTTGATGACCTAGGTGCCATTTTTGTTTAGTGACCCCTACAGAGTCAGCCGAGGTGACCAGTGTCCTAGCATTGGGAAATTTGGGTGGAAAATGACGCCCTATGGATACTATTTTCCCACTCTTTTTCCTGAGTTTTACTGTAAATTTTCCACTCCTTATTTTAAAATGTATTGGATAATTGGAAACCTAATACTGATTTATGGATGTAATGATGGGACAGCCTATGGATGGAAAGACAGGTAAGAATTGGCATAGGTAATAACTAATTTTGGTGAGCAGGTAATTGGTTGATCAAACCTGTTACATATGCTTTTTGGTTGAATTTTCCACTCTTTATACTTATTTTTAGTCAGAATTTTCCACTCCGCACCCCAGCTCCAAAGCAATTCTAGGTCATCTGGGGCACCAACAGTTTGTTTTTGTCAATAGCTCGACAGAATGACTATAGAGAAGTGAAACCGACACCAATGTGTTTGTCTCGTCGAGGCACGTCTTCCCATATGCAACATGATCTACTGCTACTTGGGTCACCACTTGACCTTGATCTGAGGTCATTTTTTTAAGTTGACCTAGCCTGGTCAGGATTAGAATGAGTCGAAGCGCCTTGACGAGACAAACGCGATGGCGTCAAAATTATTGCCTTATCTTTTTGGGGTAAAAAGCTATAGGTGAGAAAATGTGTTGTGCTAAAAATAGCCTTTTTGACATTTCATAAGCTCTGGAGCCTAAACTATTGACCTGACCTAAAATCTGAGGACACCAAGTGCGATGGCATGTTTCCACAGCTTTCTATTGTTTGTTCTCCTTTGTTCCTAGCTATCATAGTTCCCGAGATATGTGGGGGTGTTCGAAGCGAAGTCCTAAAACTGGAAAATCTGACCTTTGATGACCTCTAGTGAACTCAATATTGACCTGAGAAGAAAAATACACGAAGTAACTTCGAATGTACTTGTTGAGAACTTTCGAACGCTCTTTTCCGCGTCTTTCTAGCCCTTTTAGCTTTGGAGTTAGAGGGGTGTCTACCCCTCCCTCCCCCGGCACGGCGAAGGTGGCGCCGAACACCGGCACGGCGCAAGTTCTGTACAGATAGTATATATAATACCAAGTAATTTTTTTTTAATCGACTTCTAAATTGATCTTGTATTCGAATTGAATTGAATTCATTGTTTCTTAAATTGAGCTTATTTTTACATATTTTATTTGGAATTTGACTTGTAAATAAATTCCGAGCTTAGCTTGACTTGTTCGTTTGGAAGTTAACAGGACGTGTAGAGTGGCGGGATTTGGTCAGCGTCCGTAACCGTTGCGCCGTGTTCGTCAGAGTCTGGGGCACCTGGTGGAGCTGACGGAGGCGCAGCCGGAGAAAACATTCCTGGCCGGGCTGGACCGCTCCGAGAAGCGCTCCGACGGACGCTTCGCCATCATGTGGGAGGACGACCTGATGCAGGTACAGAGGGAGGGGTACAGATGTGGGAGGGAACCCCGCCTCTCGACATATCGCGCCACCGCGTTATGAGTTTTCAAGTGACGGCCGAACGATCAGTAGCTGACATAGAACAGTGTACGCCAGTTTGTTGCAAAGTGAACGGTATGTTTTGTACACCTGTATTTTAAGAGTGCTCTTCGGTCAGGTGCAATGTGTCACTGTTAGTAATGCCGGACGTTTGCTTTTTCAAAGTGCGTTTGAAATAAATCATGCAATGTGATCTAGTGTTATGTTGTCATCTAGTGTTCTGTGGTGTCATCACTGTTATGTAGTGGTATCTAGTGTTGGGATATGGTCATACGAATAACTCCCGTCTAACCACTGATCATGCTGTGTTCGTGTTCTGTGAGCTTTTAAGCTTAGAGGGACAGATGTAAAATTGGGCCAAATTAACTATACAAGTTTGGAAATGTTTTAGTTGTTACATTGGAACACGAGTAACTTGCCTGCAGATGGGCGCCGTATGCGCCTTTAGGCCTCAAACCACCACCACAAGTTACCCCAAGTTACCCCAAGTTACCACAAGTTACCACAGTCTTCACACATCAGTCGTAGGGTAGTAACTGATGCGAAGCCTGCGTACTGAGCTTTCACCCTTTGCCATCGCCGGTCATGCTGTTCCGAGCTGAGCTCTCCCTCCGCGCCGCAGGTGCTGTTCCACGTGGCCACCATGATGCCGACGGTGGACGAGCGCTGCAATAACAAAAAGATGCACATCGGCAACGACTTCGTCCTCATCGTGTACAACGAGTCGGGCCAGGAGTTTAACATCACGTCGATCCGGGCGCAGTTCTGCTATGCCGGCGTGGTGGTTGAGCCGCTCGATCACGGCACGAACCGCATCGTCGTCACCACCAAGGGCAAACTGCAGGTCAGTCGGGCTGAATCAGCTGCCGGCTAGCAATTCGGAGAGGGGCCTGCCAGAGTTGACGCTGCAGGTGGCCGGAAGTTGTTTGTCTTTCCAAGCACTTGGCTACGTAATGTATCGCCATAGAGCGGGAATATCGCTTGGTGCATCGCCACAGCACCGATATCTTCCCAGCACTGTACCGCTGTGGTTCTGTGGTTCTGTGGTGATGTGGCTCTCCCTAACCACCGCCTGTCGGCCGTCCCGCAGGAGCTATTTGGCCACACGGAGGTAACCCTGGTCTCTGACCAGAACGTGGCGGCCATGGTGCGCCAGCTGGCGCTGCACGCCAACCTAGCCTCGATGATCCAGCAGCGAGGCGTGGCCGGACCCGACCCGTACGCCTCCAACTGGCTCGAGCGGCTGCGCCACATCAAGCGCGTGCGGCGTCGGGTGGCGGACGCCCGACGCCGCCGCCTCCAAGAGCGACGCAAGGCAGGCGAGGACATGGCGCCGTACAGTGTCGACTTCACACAGCTGCTGGAGTGAGGCGCTCGATGTGGTGTTATCGTGGGTCGAAAGGGGATGTAATATGGGAACGGGCGTGGTGACGCAGACTTGTATTCAATTCAATAAATCGACTCAAGTTACTCCCGTCGTGTGGGCAGCCCTACGGGGACTGATAAGGATCAGGGTTCGCCACCAGACCGTACGCTAGCTGAGATGCAAGTTTAGTACCTAGACATGCGTGTGAGCATACCCAGTCTACGTATACAATTTGCATCACAGCTGGCGTACGGTGTGCCAGCGAACCCCGATCGTTACCAGGACCCGAAGGGCTGACGACACGACGAGAGTAACGAGTCGATTGATTGAGTTGACTACAAGTCTGGTGGTGAGGTGGAGGACAATGGGGACCGTGGAGGGACACCACGAGAGAACAACGCATAGATGATGATCCTGTCGAAAACTTGGGGAGCCCAGACAGCGAGAAAACTCAGGACGTCGGTCCGAGAGCTTTCGATGCGGAGCGTCTTCTATGTGGTGTTCTCTTAGTGGATCTGGCTGCTATCGAAATATGCATGTGCAGTTTGTGTTGCCTTAGCTCACTTCAGAAGGCCTGTGCTGCGGGGGATACCAGACCCGATCGGCAGTGGCCGATTGAGCCTCGTCCTCCGGTTGGCCGCTTTCCGTAATCTCGGTGAGATGGGGGGGGGGGGGGGGAGAGTTTTTTTAACGCTTCTGGTCGTGTTGCCAATAGCAGGGTAGGCGGTGCTGCCCTTTTAAAGGTTGAGCGGCTGCGCTGCTGCGATCGCTGTGTGGGCTCCTGTTCATCATATGTGTGTCAATGAGGCTTCGCAGCGGCGAGCGGCTGTGGCAGCAGCGTCCGTCCTCTGGCTGTCTGTGAAACGTCGCTTCCTCGTCGCCGTGCTCACTTCCGAACAACAGAGCGGCATGGGATCGGTGTTGCCTCTCCTGGGCACATATTATGCAGCCTGAGGTCATTTTGGCATCTGCTGTCCATATCTGCCGGTGCCGGTCGTGTGGTGCGGTGAACTGCGACCCGTGCTGCCGCGGGACTCTGACAACTTTCCGGCGCCGGCCGCCGCTGAGGCTGGGTGCAGTGTCTTGCCAGGTGGTGGGGCTGAGGCTGGGTGCAGTGTCTTGCCAGGTGGTGGGTGTGATTGGGTGGGAGGCGGCCAGTCCGCCACGCTGTGCTGAGGGTGTCTGGCTGCGGGTACGAGCGGTGTGTGTGGGGGGGGGGGGGGGCAGCAGGGTGGTGGAGGGGGCGCGCGGGACCGCTTAGCGGTGACCGCGCGGGATCGAGAGGCAGCTAGGTTGGTGTGCCGGTGTGTTTGGGTGATGTGACTTTGTGGCAGAGGATGGTAATGGGGGGGGGGGGGGGTGGGGAGGGTTCTGGAAGGGGATGTAAGAATGCTTGGTTTTCCTCGTAATTAGTCAAATATTCGAATTGATTTCGTTAGAAATGAGACGAAACATCGAGGTTCGGAACTTTTACCGGACATTTTACAACCTTTTACGACAGAAATTAAAATATTCCCACGTCACATTGCCGGAAAATGTTGCCTTTTCACGTCAGTGGTGTGTGGAATGTTGAGTAAGTGATGGGTTTTGGCTGTGATGCAGCGTTGGGAGAATTGTGTGATGTGTAGCTGAAAGCTCTTAAGTCCCAGTCGCAAGGTGAATGCCTCTATGACCACTAGTCGTATACCAGGGTATATCGGTTGCTGCGTACCACAGGATAATATATCTGATGTCTTTGTTTGGGAGAGAATATCTCAATCGGTGTCTTTGTGCGACAGAAACTCTCAGCTATTGCTCGAGTGTCAGGAATGGTGTCACGATACGCTGCTGAGCTGTCTGCGTCCAAATACATCCCAGCTCATGTTACGATACACGCTGTGAACTGCGTCCAACTGCTCTTTGGCTTCTGTCTTTGTTAGTCTATGTGGACTACCGTGAACGACGGGATATGTCTGCGACTGTGTGTGTGTGTGCGCGCGGGTGTATGTATGCGTGTCTGAATGTGTCTGTAGTCGTCAGACTATCAGAAAAAGGTCTGCAGTTTGGCGGAGATTCGTGAAGCCGTTGTGGTTGGTGCTGCTGCTTGACCATCGGCCGCCTGGTGATAGTGACTTGAATCCTCCCATCTGTTTGGTTTGGGCAGGAGAGTGCCTTGTGACCCCCGGCTTCTTTAGTGGCGTGGATCTCTGCCTGGCTCCTGTCTTGATGTGTGACAGCGTGTACTCTCGTAGGCCCATCCCGTGCAGCCAAACGGGGCACCTCCAACCCCAATAATGAGGACGTCTATATTTTATGAACGTGAGCTTTCTACGTGCAGCGCTGTATTTGAATGCCGCCTTGCGTTTATGTCGCGTTCGAATGGAGTGATTTCACGGCCGGTCGGCGTCCTGGTACTGAGTCCCTGTTTTGGCTGGCTGGCGACCGTGTGACGCTCCCGTAAGGTATAAACACACAGGCGCCCGCGCCGCGCGTGCAGTGGTGTTTAGGTGGAGGCAAAACGAACTGTTCGACTGTGTTGTAGCTCCCGTGTTTGGGAAAATCGTGCTCTGCAAAGTATCTTAATATGACAGCGATGCGAGTGCAGCGAATCCGATGTGATTTGTGAACCGCCCAGCTCCGTTCAGCCCAGGCTGTATAGCCCGGCCAGGCCCTCCTGCTCTACGGTTTGTTGATCCCCCGTGTTTGGGTGCCAAATAAAGTTGAATGCCTGTCAGGCTACCAACTTGGTTTCTGGCAATTTGTCTGAAATGGTGCAGTTTTCTGCGTCTAAAGACTGGAAGCGATTCAGCCTCGGGGCTCAGAATCGTCACTGACACCGTACCGCCCGCGCTGTCAGGGTACCGTGTTCTGTAATTTGTGTTTTCACAAATTCTGATCTGAGGGAGATCCCGGGCACCCTCTGCGCTCGGCCCTGGGTGCCAGTGCCAAGCCCGTAGCCATTCAACATATTACATTGTCAAGGGAGTCCGACTGCCAAAAGTCGGACATCTAGATTTCCTTCAAAGCATGCAACTGTTATTTGCATATGTATGTGTTGTGTACATTTATACATAAACCTGCAGGTCCACGGGTAAAAGTAAAGTTACCTTGGGCCGTGTTCGTTTGCGTGAGGATCCTCGAGAACTGCGTATGGAACCTCAGCTATGGAGCTGCTGGTATCGTCACAATGACGTTTGCATGTCGCCGTATTGTGTTTTGTACCACGCGTACCATCCTCAATTCATGTTTGAAAGAACACCCACAGGTTACGGTAATATTGATTAGTGTGCCATGTGCGCCAGAGATGATATCCAAATAACTGCCATATATTAGCAAATTATCCCTAAGGGCATACCAAGGGTGCGATCGGCAACACGACGAATTCGCTCTCCGAAGAATCTAACGAATTCGCTCTCCGACGAATCCAACGAATTCGCTCTCTGACGAATCCAACGAATTCGCTCTCCGACGAATCCAACGAATTCGCTCTCCGACGAATTCACTGTCTCGTGCGTTGTGTAACAACAAAATTATCCGCCGGTTTTGTCTCTGCTGCGCCGTGTCATGGTTTGTGTAGTTATAGGGCCTTGGTTTGTGTGGTTATTTTACTTTGTTTTCAGAAATCACGGTACTTTGAACTTTGTCAGTACTCAGCAACACTGCGGTTAGGGGCGTCGCTACCGGGGGTCCTGGTGCCCCGGACCCCCCACTTTTGAGCGGGCGCCGAAGGCGCTCCCTCAAAAAGTGAGTCTGTTCTGGGTTTTGAGAGGGCGCCGGAGGCGCCCCTTTAAACAAAACTCACAACAAAATAAAACCAAGGAAAAACTTTAAAAAACACCAAAAATGCCCCGCCAGTATGTGTGCGCCCCTATGTCAGTGAGGGCCCAAGCCAGTGGCGTACCGAGTATACGGTCATTCAGGGCATGACCTGGTCCTTTGGACCCGAGGCGCCCATGCAAAACTGGCGATCAGTGACGGCGCCCCTCCGGCCAGTGACGGCGCCACTCCGGCCAGTGAGGACGCTCCATCGGCCAGTGACGGCGCCCCTCTTCGGCCCGTGACAGCGCCCCTCCGGTCAGTGATGGCGCCCCTCCGACCAGTGACGGCGCCCCCTCCAGCCAGTGACGGCGCCCCTCCGACGGGTGACGGCGCCCCTCCGACGGGTGACAGCGCCCCTCCGGATAGTGATGGGGCCCCTCCGGATAGTGATGGTGTCCCTCCGGCCAGTGACGGCGCCCTCCGGCTAGTGACGGCGCCCCTCCGGTCAGTGACGGCGCCCCTCCGGCTAGTGATGGTGCCCCTCCGGCCAGTGACGGCGCCCCTCCGGCTAGTGACGGCGCCCCTCCGGCCAGTGACGGCGACCCTCCGGCCAGTGACCTCGCCCCTCCAGCGAGTGACGGCGCCCCTCCGGATAGTGACGGCGCCCCCCGGCCAGTGACAGCGCCCCTCCGGCTAGTGATGGCGCCCCACAAAATGTTAAAAGTACGACGAGCACGTGAGGAAGGAGAGGCGCCCCCCCCCCCCTGCAAAATGTTCGCCAATATTGGTGGCGCCCCTGTCGATTGGGTGGCGCCCCTCAAGACAATGACCTGGTCCTTTGTGAATTTATGCGCACGCCACTGGCCCAAGCTCATGGGCGCCCTCTTCCAAAATGTGGCGCCCCTTTATTACAGTTGCGATGGCGATAAGATGCTTCCGAGGGCGGCAAGGTGTCAGTTCTGAGAGCGACATGGTGCCTTCTAAGGGCGGTAGAATGCCTTCCGAGGGCGGCATGATGCCTTCCAAGGGCGGTATAATGCGCTCTGAGTGCGGCAAAATTATTTCTGAGGGCGGTAAGATGTCTTCCGAGGGCGGCATGGCACCTTCAAAGGGCGGCATAATGCACTCTGAGGGCGGCAGAATACCTTTCGAGGGCGGCAAGACGTCTTCTGAGTGCGGCATAACGCATTCTGAGGGCGGCAAAATGCTTTCCGAGAGCGGCAAGATGTCTTCCTAGGGCGGCATGAATTGCCTGCCGAGGGCGGCAAGACAATCTTCCGAGGGCGGCATAATGCACTCTAAGGGCGGCAATATGATTTCCAAGGACGGCAAGATGTATTCCGAAGGCGGCATGATGCCTTACATGGGCGGCATATTGCGCTCTGAGGGCGTAAAAATGCCTTCCCAGGGCGGCATGATGCCTTCCGAGGGTGGCAAGATGTCTTCCGAGGGCGGTATAATGCGCTCTGAGGGTGGCAAAATGCCTACCGAAGGCGGCAAGCTCCACAATGAAAAACTTGAAAATTTCGCGGCATGACACAAAATACGCAATTGCTTATACAAATTTTGTAAAATGGGAACATGAATTCATTAGGTGTCGGGCAGAGTCTCTCCTTGGAGGTACCTAATTGTTAGCCCCAGGGCCCAATCCCTTCATCAGATATTAACTTTCAAGTGGGATACGTTTTTAGCTAGTCTGCCCAGTTCCGAAAAAAGGCGACGCGATTTCAATATTTTTTAATCATACCGAGATGTCCAACCAGGAATAGGGGTTACCTGAGGCTTGGCTCCACTCACGGTCTGGTTCCAATATTAAAATTTCGTTTTCCACGACCTAAAACTAAAATTTTCACGCCGCTTCGCGGCGCCACATCGGTGACCATCGTCATAACGAGCCATCGCCATCGTCTTCGGTTTGTTGTAACGGTGAATTGAGTGAGTAGCATGTTTAGCTTCTTATTCTCTACAAGGCCCACCGCCTATGTTTCTGGGTTTTATCAGGCAAACCCGTAAAAATTTCGCGGCGCTAAATAACAAGTACCTACTATAAACATGAAAATCCACATTAAAAATGCTGCAAAGGCAACTACACCAATACAAAAATGGGTTATATTTTTTTCGTCATTTCAGCCGACCCCTCCACTAAAAAATTATCGGCGACGCCCCTGGGTGCAGCTGACAATTGACATAGTTTTGCTCATTGTAAGGCAATGTCGGAACAATACAAACTGTAAGCTGACATATTTCCTTTTTCGATATCCCAAAGGGCCGAAAAGCGAAACACACACAAAAATATCAAAATAAAGACATTAGAAATCGTGTGGTTGCGAAATAAAGTGGCCCAAATCCATGTCCGTGAAGTTAGCCAACAGCCGACAAAACGGAAATTTGCAACAGCCGAATTTTTCGCCTAAAATACTCATGTAGGTCAAGTCGCATACGAGGGTCACGAATCTGATGTTATTTTTAATGCCAAGGTCATAGGTCAAGGCCAAATGCGTAAAGAAGGTTGTGTACCCTTATGTACCTTTTTACGGACAAACGGTACACCGCACGGCCTCGCAATGGCCACCATTCGAAAGAGCGGCACAACATGAAGGTGGGGTTTTACTCGGAATTTCGATTTAGGTCACCCATCAAGGTCAAACTATCAAAATCAACCAAAATCGACTTTATGTACCTTTTTACAGACAAACGGTACACCGCACGGCCTCGCAATGGCCACCATTCGAAAGAGCGCCCCAAAATGAAGGTGGGGTTTTCCTCGGAATTTCGATTAAGGTCACCCAAGGTCACCCATCAAGGTCAAACTATCAAAATCAACCAAAATCGACCTTATGTACCTTTTTACGGACAAACGGTGCTTTGCACGTTTTTTAAATGACACCATTCGGAAGAGCGCCTCAAAATGAAGATGGGGTTTTCCTCGGAATTTCGATTAAGGTCACCCAAGGTCACCCATTAAGGTCAAACTATCAAAATCAACCAAAATCGAACTTATGTTCTTTTTACGGACACACGGTGCTTTGCACGTTTTTTAAATGACACCATTCGAAAGAGCGCCTCAAAATGAAGGTGGAATTTTCCTCGGAATTTCGATTTAGGTCACCCAAGGTCACCCATAAAGGTCAAACTATCAAAATCAATCAAAATCGACTTTATGTACCTTTTTACGGATAAACGGTGCTTTGCACGGCTTTTTAAATGGCACCATTCGAAAGAGCGTCTCAAACTGAAGGTGGGGTTTTCCTCGGAATTTCTATTAAGGTCATCCAAGGTCACCCATCAAGGTCAAACTATCAAAATCAACCCAAATCGGCCTTATGTACCTTTTTACGGACAAACGGTGCTTTGCACGTTCTTTAAATGACAACATTCGAAAGAGCGCCTCAAAATGAAGGTGGGGTTTTCCTCGGAATTTCAATTAAGGCCACCCAAGGTCACCCATCAAGGTCAAACTATCAAAATCAACCAAAATCGACCTTATGTACGTTTTTACGGACAAACGGTGCTTTGCACGTTTTTTTTTAAATGACACCATTCGAAAGAGCGCCTCCATTTTTAGGAACCTTCACCTTCATTTTGAGGCGCTCTTTCGAATGGTGCCATTTAAACAAACGTGCAAAGCACCGTTTGTCCGTAAAAAGGTACACAAGGTCGATTTTGGTTAATTTTGATAGTTTGATGTTGATGGGTGACCTTGGGTGACCGTAATCGAAATTCCGAGGAAAACCCCACCTTCATTTTGAGGCGCTCTTTCGAATGGTGCCATTTAAACAAACGTGCAAAGCACCGTTTGTCCGTAAAAAGGTACATAAGGTCGATTTTGGTTTATTTTGATAGTTTGACCTTGATGGGTGACCTTGGGTGACCTTAATCGAAATTCCGAGGAAAACCCCACCTTCATTTTGAGGCGCTCTTTCGAATGGTGCCATTTAAACAAACGTGCAAAGCACCGTTTGTCCGTAAAAAGGTACACAAGGTCGATTTTGGTTAATTTTGATAGTTTGATGTTGATGGGTGACCTTGGGTGACCGTAATCGAAATTCCGAGGAAAACCCCACCTTCATTTTGAGGCGCTCTTTCGAATGGTGCCATTTAAACAAACGTGCAAAGCACCGTTTGTCCGTAAAAAGGTACATAAGGTCGATTTTGGTTTATTTTGATAGTTTGACCTTGATGGGTGACCTTGGGTGACCTTAATCGAAATTCCGAGGAAAATCCCACCTTCATTTTGAGGCGCTCTTTCGAATGGTGCCATTTAAAAAGACGTGCAAAGCACCGTTTGTCCGTAAAAAGGTACATAAGGTCGATTTTGGTTAATTTTGATAGTTTGACCTTTATGGGTGACCTTGGGTGACCTAAATCGAAATTCCTAGGAAAATCCCACCTTCATTTTGAGGCGCTCTTTCGAATAGTGTCATTTAAAAAACGTGCAAAGCATCGTTTGTCCGTAAAAAGCTACATAAGGTCGATTTTGGTTGATTTTGTTAGTTTGACCTTGATGGGTGACCTTGGGTGACCTTAATCGAAATTCCGAGGTAAACCCCACCTTCATTTTGAGGCACTCTTTCGAATGGTGCCATTTAAAAAGCCGTGCAAAGCACCGTTTGTCCGTAAAAAGGTACATAAAGTCGATTTTGATTGATTTTGATAGTTTGACCTTTATGGGTGACCTTGGGTAACCTAAATCGAAATTCCAAGGAAAACCCCACCTTCATTTTGAGGCGCTCTTTCCAATGTTGTCACTTTAAAAAAAACGTGCAAAGCACCGTTTGTCCGTAAAAAGGTACATAAGGTCGATTTTGGTTGATTTTGATAGTTTGACCTTGATGGGTGACCTTGGGTGACCTTAATCGAAATTCCGAGGAAAACCCCACCTTCATTTTGAGGCGCTCTTTCGAATGGTGCCATTTAAAAGCCGTGCAAAGCACCGTTTGTCCGTAAAAAGGTACATAAAGTCGATTTTGATTGATTTTGATAGTTTGACCTTTATGGGTGACCTTGGGTGACCTAAATCGAAATTCCGAGGAAAACCCCACCTTCATTTTGAGGCGCTCTTTCGAATGGTATCATTTAAAAAAAAACGTGCAAAGCACCGTTTGTCCGTAAAAAGGTACATAAGGTCGATTTTGGTTGATTTTGATAGTTTGACCTTGATGGGTGACCTTGGGTGACCTTAATCGAAATTCCGAGGAAAACCCCACCTTCATTTTGAGGCGCTCTTTCGAATGGTGCCATTTAAAAAGCCGTGCAAAGCACCGTTTGTCCGTAAAAAGGTACATAAAGTCGATTGTGATTGATTTTGATAGTTTGACCTTTATGGGTGACCTTGGGTGACCTAAATAGAAATTCCGAGGAAAACCCCACCTTTATTTTGTGCCGCTCTTTCGAATGGTGGTCATTGCGAGGCCGTGCGGTGTACCGTTTGTCCGTAAAAAGGTACATAAGGTCGATTTTGGTTGATTTTGATAGTTTGACCTTGATGGGTGACCTTGGGTGACCTAAATCGAAATTCCGAGGAAAACCCCACCTTCATTTTGTGCCGCTCTTTCGAATGGTGGCCATTGCGAGGTCGTGCGGTGTACCGTTTGTCCGTAAAAAAGCACATAAGGGTACACAACCTTCTTTACGCATTTGACCTTGACCTATGACCTTGGCATTAAAAATAACATCAGATTCGTGACCCTCGTATGCGACTTGACCGACATGCGTATTTTAGGCGAAAAATTCGGCCGTTGCAAATTTCCGTTTTGTTGGCTGTTGGCTAACTTCACGGACATCCCAAATCCGGGAAGAAATTAGAAATTGAGGTAGGTAATGTCCGCTAAAAACAGTTTGCCCCCCCCCCCCCAAGAAAAAAAAAACGCCCGGCTGGATCCGCCCTTGATGTGCAATGTGCAGTCCGTGCATAAGCGCGCGGCTGTGCGGGTGTATGTTTGTAGTTGTTAAAGCGGTATTTTTTCCGATTGAAAACCAATAAAAAAATGTATTGCCCGCTGCGTAACGTCGACATTTATATTCGATATTTCGTCTTGATTCGTCGATATCTATATATTCATGGTTCACCACCTTACCTCTTTTTATGTGAAAGAAGAACCGGAAAATTAAGCAAGTGAAATCAGGGGCCGATCCAGGGGGCAAGAGGCCACGGCCGCCCGAAATTCCTGAAACCATGATGTCCCCCCCCCCAGAACGGTCGTAGGACGTGCATACCTACAGTTTAACATGTTTTTTGGGGGAATACGCCACTGGATTTGCCCCCCCCCCCCCCCCCCTTCGCCCCTGAATTAAATCCAGCAAATTCATGGGGTTTGCGCCCCTCTAGGCCGGGGCGCCCCCTCTGGGTATGCCCCCCCCCCCCCACACACACACACACACTTTTTAGAAGGTAGCGACGCCTCTGACTGCAGTCAATACAGCAATACTGCAGATGACATTATGGCACACTGCAAAATAAATTAGCTCTCCTGACGACTGGTTTGGAAATTCGCCCTCCGACAGCGAATTCGTCGGGCGAATTCGCTCGTGACAACAACAAAAAAACTGAGCGAATATTCGGCGTCCGACGAATCACCGACGAATTCGTCGTGTTGCCGATGACACCCAAAACCGGAGGATAATTTTGTTATTACAGAACGCACGAGACAGCGAATTCGTTGGATGCGTCGGAGAGCGAATTCGTTGGATTCGTCGGAGAGCGAATTCGTTGGATTCGTCGGAGAGCGAATTCGTTGGATTCGTCGGAGAGCGAATTCGTTGGATTCGTCGTTTTGCCGATCGGCGATCACACCCTGAGCGAATATTCGCTGACCGACGAATTCGTCGTGATAACACCCTGGCAAGGCTATGTAAACCAGGTAGACCGCTCCGGCCGAAAAAGTGGCGACAACTCGTAATTTAGTTGCAACGACCCCGCAGCTGCTGTGACGCGGATGAGGGTCTCGCGGCCGGCCGGCCGGTCGCTTACGTAGGGTTAACGCGTAGACCCCTCCCGCTTTTTTGTCGCTTGGTTCCTTTGTTTGTCGGCTGATTTTTAAACTTAAGATGTCTATCTACCACAAATTAAGCGTTGTATTGGGTGCCGTTACGAAAATTGCAATCCGACCCAAACTTTTTAAGTTATGGGCCGGAACAGTTTGCTGCCCGGTGATTCCGGCCGGCCGCGTACTCCCCCCGTTTTTTTCCCCGCTTGGTTCCTCCGTTTACCGGCCGATTGTTACACTTAAGATGTCTATATACCACAAATTAAGCGATGTATTGGATGACTGGGAAAATCGCAATGCAACCCAATTTTTGTGTTAAGTTATGGGCCGGCAAATTCCACTGACCGGCGATTCCGGCCGGACCGCCGTACGTAAAACGCCAACGCGCACGTTCCTCCGGTGTGTGTCGCCTGATTTCTTCATTTGCTGACCTATTGTTACAATTAAGATAACAATCTGTCACAAATTGAACGATGTATCTTATGCCGTTGAGAAAATTGACATCGGAATCAAACTATTTACATTTTGGGCCGGCAAGTTAAAGGAAATAGTTCACCTTCGGAAATTTTTCAGAACACGATTTTATTATATTTTTTAATACAGTTTCTTTTTTTCTTTTCGAAAATGGTCCTACATCGCGCCAATTCAGGACAGAAGGTCGTAAATTATTAATGTTATGGTGTGCGTTATTGGTCTGCGCATGCGCCCTGGTAGTGCTGGCACTCTCAGACGGTACGGTATATCATATATGCGCCGTATTCCTTCGCCAAAAAGTCTTCGTTTATCCAAAAAGTCTTCAGTTATCTTCGGCTGGAGAGCCTTTTCAGCCAAGAAAAGTTGCAGATAAGGATTTCTCAACACGGGCTACAAAACTGCTATTTCAGTTCAAAATCCCATGTTGAAGGTGAACTATTTTCTTTAACCGTTCTTTGGCTCACGATGGCAGACCGGACAGCCACCACATACAATACTCAAACAGTGATAACACTCAAATAGTCTGAATTTAAATCATGCGGCCCATATTATGGCTAAGGAAAAATTGCACTAGGCTTACCTGATAAATAAAACAAAGTTGCTGATATAACAGTTGACAATTTGCGATGATAACGTCTGACAGTTCTTGGCAAAGGCCAAAGCATACCCACAAAATAGATATTCTCATCTTTTTTGACGAGTTCAATGAAAATCTGATTAGATAAGTCGATTGTCAAATGCATTCAAGCAATTCAAAGTAACTGTTTAAAATTACACTTCCCGCCCGCGTCTCCGCACCACACCATCCCGCCCGCTCACCGCGTCTCCAGCCGACGCCGGCCCACCAGGCGCCGCCATTGGCGGATCCAGAACGGTGGTGGTGGGGGAGGGAACGTTTTTTTTGGGGGGGATTCCAAAAAGTTTCACACAATTCTGAAAACTCATCGGATTTCGCTTGCTTATGCATTGATAGCGGATTTAAAACAAACTTTCCTTAGTAAAAGTTGCTTGGATTTTGTTCTATATCAGGAAATGTGTCAATTTTGCGCCGATTTCAGGTTTGTCTGGAAGTTTGTCGGGGGGAGTGGCATGGCCGCCATACCCTCCCCCCCCCCCCCCCCTCCTCCTGGATCCGCTAGTGGGTGCCGCGGCGAGACGCAATGTGTTTTTGCCTGTGGAGACCAGTGCAGAAAATCCGAGATCTTTGGTCACAGCCCAGTCACGGCCACGGCATGAGCTGGCAAGTCACAGCTTTAGTCACGGCGCTGCGATGCTAACCCTATGGCGCTGCCTTGCCAGTCACAGCTTCACCAGGTCAGGTCTGGTCCCAGCGCTGGGACGCTGGGACCAGAATTCTGCAACTCTAGCTGCCTGGCAACGCACGCACCAGGGCGCTGTACGTGGCAGGAGCTCTCCCGCCCCGTGCGGTCTCTAAATAGTAAATACGTCGCGTTACATCGCATCATAATTAATTGACCTTTCACATATACATTTGTATAACTCTCAACGTTTTCTCAAACTAGGAAAAATCCTCGAAAAGCTCCTAGACACCCATGCCCTCCGCACGGCGCCATGCAATTAACGTTACGTAAGCAAATGATGTTCGGCTATTCTGACCCTCATCCTCGTCATCAGCCGTCGACCAATGAGCGTGGAGAGTGTCAGACGCTGATTGGCCAAAAAGCTGTTGGCAGCAAAACCTGGATCATGAGCAGATGCGTAAACAAGACCAAGCTGCGGACGTTGCTAATATTTGTCGCCCTTTTTCCCCATGTTAAATAGGCGGAGCGGACCCCCCTGCACCCTGGTGATAACAGCGAATTCGTCGTGTTGCCGATCGCACCCTTAGTTTACGGAATGACCAAGGCGATCACAGTGGTATGGAATGACCGCAAACAGTAAATCGAGTTATTCTTATTCACTCTGGATTGACACAAAGGAAGTTGAGTTCCATACGTTTGGTTGCTGCTGCTGTCGTTAAACAGTGGAGGTTGAAACGTTCTAAAACAAAAACGTAGTAATTAGAGTGGTAAGAGTTGTGGCCAGGCCTTTCAAGCAGGCATTGATGTATGGTTATGTCTGTCTCGCTGTGCGCGTTTCGTCTTGAAATTGCAAGTGGACATAATTCTGTTGACTTTGACGAGTATTTTGGTAAGTGTTATGAGTGAGGCTGCTGAGATCATTTTTTAAATCATGTCATGATTCAATTGTCATGGGCCAGGCATCATATCCTCTTGGGACAATGTCACTACTACTCAGATTTCAGTCTTGAGTCATCAGTTTTTGCAAGGCATGGGGCTGTTTCAGCTCCCTCAACCGGTTTGGGTTGAAGCTTCATTTTCTCCACCTGTCATTTCTGTGCCTCAACTAAAATTGGTTATTAAGTCTCAACCAACCTCAACTGGTTGAGCAAAACCTCCACCGCTTGGTGAGCGGTTGAGGCTGGAGGAAAGTTAGGGCATGTTCTGGCCACACATTCCTGCAGGGATTCCAGGCAATCCCCAGAAAAGTGTGTTCTTGACTGTTTTCCGCACCGGGAATTCCACTGGGAATCGGAAAAGCTGTCCCTTCTGGTCCCTGCCAGCAGTTGGCAAGATGGCGGTGTCCATGGTGATGGGTGTATTTGATGAATCGTAAGTAGTGTATTTGGTGCGTTTCCTACAAATGTGCCCCAGAAAGGGGAAATGCCGTTCAGAACGCATCAGCTGATGCTCACCAGGGATTCCGGCAGCGGGAATGTGCTGCCAGAACACACCCTTAATGTTCCATGACAACAGTTATGGCATTATGTCATGCATTAGTGACACACTGTCCATGCTGTTTACAATGGAAATCTCCACAGTCTATTCCTGTGCTCCGCTCCACCGCGCCTCAACCAGCGGGATGAAAACATCTTCTGGTTAATGGCGCTGGAACAGCCCATAGTGACATGCAGAACATCTGCTGTGGGTGACAGATGCCACAAGAGTGTCATGATTCAGGCACATTGCCAATCCTCATGTCTAATTTTGATGATGTTTTGTTGGACTTAACTGAGAGTGGAGTCCCTGGAACCACATGCAAAAAGCAACTTTGACTTGTCAATGTGCGTTCCTCTGTTCTACTCATTATGTTCATAAAGTTTGCCTTGATTGTGAGTGAGTGTCTTGATAGGGTGACCAACTGTAATGCTGGACATGTCCTAATACAGGATGTGTCATGCTATTAGCAATGTAGGTGAACTAAAGAATGCAATGACATGAAAAGTCCAGTGTTCAGACTTGTCTGGTATTACAGATGATTACCCTAATTGTCTAGTGCTGTCAGCGACCACCTACTTCAATTTGTACCTACTGGCAGATCTAGAACAACAAGATAATTGGTTGGGGCTAAATATCAATGTCTGACCCATTCCAAAAACTCATCAGATTTGGTTTCTGTGTGCAATGAGAACTGTTTGAAAATGAACTTCTTATTATAAGTTGCTTGAGTGTTCTTCCTAAATTCGCCAGGTTAAGACATGTGTAAATATTCTAGAGCATTTGGTTGTGTTGATGCTGCAATAGCCAATAGGTACCCATGGCCCTTCAGGCTACCTTCCATACAAATATATGCACAGAAACTGTGAAGAATGCACCTACCCTGCTATTTCATACATTTGTCAAGGAAGGACACAAAAAGTGTTGTAGTCCTGCCAGAGGCAGCAAATATTAGGGCAGTAAGGACAGGTTTTAGTCATCCACAACAATACTAACATTAACACCATGGGCAGTAAGGACAGGTTTTAGTCATCCACAACAATACTAACCTGACCCGTTCATGGTATGAACGGGTCAGCTGCCTGTGGTGAGGACGGCGTCAGTATCCTCTTGGTCCGCCTCTCGTTTGAGGCGATTGGCACCGTGTTCCTGCATTTGGTCAACTCCAGCATCTCTCTCTCCGATGTCCCTGATTCCTGGAAACATTCCCTCGTCTTTCCCATCCACAAGTCTGGCGACCCATCCAATCCATCTAACTTCCGGCCAATATCCATAGTTCCTGTGATTACCAAAATTGTAGAGCGGGCCGTTTACCAACAGCTCTACAGTTACCTTTCCATGAATCATCTCCTCGCACCCACTCAGCACGGTTTTCGTCCTCGCCACTCGACGGAAACCGCACTGATAACCATTTCTGACCACATCCTTTCCGCTAACGACCGGGGAGAGATTTCCCTCCTTTGCCTGCTGGACTTGACCAAATGCTTCGATGTGATAGACCATTCCAAACTTCTGACGAAATTACAGCTCTACGGAATTAACATCTCCTGGTTTTCGGCTTACCTTCGGGACCACGCCCAGTGTCAGCTTCACTGACAACCTGGGAATTACCAAAAAGTCTGCACCACTTCCCAATGGCATCGGGGTTTTTCAAGGCTCTCGGTCCGCTGCTCTATTGCATCTTTGCCAACGACCTGAGTCTGTATGCCGAAGGCTCAGTGATCGTTCAGTACGCCGACGACACTCAAATTTTGATTAGCGGCAAAAAATCTGAATTCAAAAAAGTTGTCGCTCAAATGGAGCGTACCTTGGCCTCTCTTGATGTTTGGTTCCGCGCCAGCGGACTGAAAGTAAACGCCGGAAAGACTCAGCTGATGCTTTTGGGAAGTGCTCAAAATTTACGACAAGTCCCCAGCTTCACGGTGAAATTTCGCGATCATGATCTCATCCCCGTTTCGGAAGCAAAAAACCTTGGTTTACTCTTTGATCGCACTCTCAGCTGGGACAACCACGTATCTGCAGTCACTAGGCACTGCGTTGGCACTCTCATCGGTCTATCACATCTTAGGAGCCACCTGCCACTCTCTCTGTTGTCTCCGCCCTGGTCAGCGCCTTGGTTCTCTCACAGATCCGTTACTGTATATCAGTGTACGGCAATGGTACACAGAAAAACTTATCCCGGATCCAAAAAATTATTAACTATGCAGCAAAAGTTATTTTCGGCCGCAAAAAAATTGATCATGTATCGGATCTGTTAGAGAAACTCGGTTGGCTCAGTGCTGGCGACCTGGTGCAGTACCACACACTGTGCCTGGTACATAAGGCACGCCGCCTGGGCGAGCCGGAGGCGCTGGCCAGCGGCCTCGTCCGCGTGTCGGACACCCGTGACCGTCACACTAGGCAGGACGGTAGTCTGTATGTGCCCAGGTCCCGAACGGAGATGGGCCGCCGGCGCTTCCTTAGCCGTGCGCCGCAGCAGTACAACCAGCTACCACCGGACTTGACACGGCTCCCGGTACCCGTGTTCAGCAGACACCTCAGGCGCCACCTGTGCCGGGACCTGGGCTGAGAACCTGTTCTGCCGGCGTTGAGCTTGTCTTCTTATATCTTATACGATAGGCATGTATGGAATGTGTGCGTGTGTGTCTGTTTGTGAGCATGTTTTGGACCACCCTCCTCGTATGTTTTATCTGTTTGACGAGAGGCCGTAAGAGCCACAAGCTTATTGTGGATGGTCTCAATATATGTCTATGTCTATGTCTAACATTAACACCATGGGCAGTGCATGTAAAAACTTTGACAATCAAATTTGCCCTCAGTCCCTGGAGAACATGTGCATCACTGTATTGCAAAGGTGCTGGGCTGAGTGCTGACAAATACAAATGGATTGGTGTCTTCCAACATGTGCAGTTAAAACAAGGCTTTGACTGGTTTAAATGTAAAGATGGCTGCAGATACAGCTGTTCGCCAACCATTAAAGTGGGTGAACACTGGTTTTTATTTTTAAGCTGACTAGCCACAACTAATCAAGGATGGATTGTCAATAGAATAAGTTTACTGCCAGGCAGTTTGATTGGGCTTTATGCATTTTGGGATACTCTTGAGATGTTGATCATACAATGGACCTGTTCCTGTGGCGCTTCTAACCTCCTCCAGTTGTTCCAACTTGCAACTGTCCTATCCTATTACACAGACAGTTGCAAGTTGGAGCAACTTGGAGGAGGTTAGAGGCGCCACTGGAACAGGCCCAATGTAATCAGACTTGTTACTGGCTCAAATTGTCATGATTTACCTACTTCGTCACTGACTTACAGCAACAGCAAAGATCAACTTCAAAAGTTGTTTCTGATTTGTATTGTTAGTGCCATATATACATTTGTGCATATGATTGATGTTTGAAATGTCCTTTACAATACTATCTGTTTTATATTGTATTCTATCTTTGGCAAAACTGGGATAGCCAGGCCAGTAGAGTTCCAAAATGTTATCCATGTAGGTGGTGCTGGTCTGAGTAATTGCTTTCTAGCATGCAGGGCCTTCACTTGCCTCCACTGTGAAAGCACTTGTACCTTTATCCAAGTATTTTGTTTACATTTACAGCTCCAAAGCTGGTGAGGATGGCCTCCGGCGGCTCCGTGGGTAACTCCGAGTCGGGTCAGAGTCGGCGGCGGCCGCGGCGACAGCACGATCGGCGCGTCATGGGCCCTGTCACAGTGGAGACGGTGGTGCCGGAACTGGTGGACGGCGCCCCGCTGACGGCCGCCACACTCACAGCCGCGCCCGCAGCTGCTGCAGGCTCGTCTGCCAGCTCCTCAGCTGGCTCCAGTACTGCGGCGTCGGCCACTGCCGCGGCAGGAGCGTCATCGCGAGGCGCTACACCACCCTCCTCCTCCACAGCCGCTGGAGCCACTGCTGCCAGCTCCTCTGGTGCCTGCCCCAGTTCGGCCACCGCCTCGCGAGGTGCCACCCCACCCTCCACCGCTGCTGCAGGATCCTCTGGTGCCTGCCCCAGTTCGGCCACTGCCTCGCGGGGCGCTATTCCGCCCTCCGCTGTGGCGGGCACCTCCGGTACCAGCTCTGGGTCGGCCTCCGTCTCGCGGGGCGCCACCCCGCCTGCGTCGGCCTCTGCTGCGGTTGCCGGTTCGTGCGGCGCCAGCTCCGGCTCGGCTGGCGCCCCTCCGGACGCGCTGGCCTCTGCCGGGGGCGGCGGGCCGCGCCGCTGGGACCGAGACCGTCCTCCGCCGCCGCCGCCGCCGCCGGACGGGGACGTAGTGATCGGACCGTCTGGTAAAGCCGTGTCGTACGCGGCGCTGGTCAAGTCTGGCCGCGAGCCGTCACTGACGCCGCGGCCCAGCAAGGAGGGCACGCCGGCCGACGAGCCGCCGCTCGAGCAGAAACCGTTCATCTCGGGTAACCCGTTCGTGGAGGTGACGAAGGGTCTGCTGCATCTGTATAAAGAAAAGTGAGTGGCGCTGGTGTGTGGAGGCTGTTTCGCTCTGTTCGTACCGCAGAGGATTCTTAGCCAGTTTGTCTAAAGGGACTATCCCACCTTAACATTATATTTGAGTTGAGATAGACATTTTGATGGCGTGGCATTGAAATTAAGTATGGTAGCAGTTAAAACAACCACAATGATCTATTCAAAAAGATATTAGAGTTTGATTTTGACATCTGTAAAAAAAATATGGTCCATGTGTATTTGAATAGGGACTCTAAACCGACAGTGTTGTCTCTTTAGCCAACTGGTAATGATAGTCGACTTGTTTTAAGGTCAGCCTTGGAATATTTTCGTCTTCATTTCTCGATCCCCGGGTGGTTCGCAATCTAAGCCAATCTATACACCGGATGATTCGCTTTTTCTGCGCAATAGATGTCGACAAAAAATTGTGCAATACATTTGGCAGCACAAAGGATTTCCCTGTTACTAAAAAAAGCATATGACGTCACCAACCCAACTTTCCGCTTAAAACTAAAAGTTGAATATCTTCCAAGATAATAATTTTTTTCTGGAAAAAAGTGCATGAACATGTTCAGCTGACCTCGCCTGACATGTAGACATACAATTAAGTGCGATTCGACAACTTTCACAAAGGTGGGACAGTCCCTTTAAGTATGTACCACTGGTGTTTGAGTGCATGTCCAATGGATGTTATGTTTTTGCTGCTAAGCGTGTTGTTTTCCTGGCGAAATTTCCTGTCACGTGATGAGTGCTGCAGAACTTTGTTCGTTCCTTAGCGCAGTTTCTGCTGCGTTGTGGTCACGTGACTATGCCTACCCGCCGCAGTGCAGCAGGCAATCTATCACGTGACCGCAGATAGTCTGTGTCACGTGACCGCAGACAGTCTGTGTCACGTGACCACGCCTGCCAGCTTCAGTGTGACAATGACTCGTATCACGTGATGCTCGGCGTTGCAGCGCGATGACCAGTCTGGAGGAGGACACGGAGCGGTCGGAGATGATCTGTATGATGTCAGTGCCGGCCAAGATGGCCGTCCCCGACCTGCTCCAGTTCACCGCCGCCTGCTACCCGGACATAGAGCGCATGCGCATCATTCGCGATAGTACACCCAACCAGTACATGGTACTGGTCAAGTTCAAAAGCCAGGTGAGGCGCAGTGGAGGGGGAGAGGGGAGGGATGGTTTGTGTTGTGTGTCCGTTTTCGGGGGATGTCGGCGACGTCAGTTGTCTGCAGGATAGTGAAGTCCATGTGCCATGCATGGCAGCATGGTTCTGTGGTTTGTGTTGCGGAGAGGTGATGGAGGTGATCTGAGTCGACGAATGGTTGCTGACTAGGAAACTTGATGGAGACTCAGACGGTGCTGTGTAAATATGCCGCCGGTACTGGCAGAGTTATGGTCCCAGCCCCACATTCTTCGTACCGCGTTACCTCACAGGTTTCTGGCACAACCTCAGATCATAGTGCGCCACAGCCTGACCTGACCTCAGGTCACACCACACTCCAGCTGATATATTATCAGGACACCCAAGACACTCCAGCTGCCATACTATCAGGACACACTGCACTCCAGCTGACATACTATCAGGACATACTGCACTCCCAGCTGACATACTATCAGGACACACTGCACTCCAGCTGACATACTATCAGGACATACTGCACCCCAGCTGACATACTATCAGGTCACACTGCACTCCAGCTGACATACTATCAGGACACACTGCACTCCAGCTGACATACTATCAGGACACACTGCACTCCAGCTGACATACTATCAGGACATACTGCACTCCAGCTGACATACTATCAGGACACACTGCACTCCAGCTGACATACTATCAGGACATACTGCACTCCAGCTGACATACTATCAGGACACACTGCACCCCCAGCTGACATACTATCAGGACACACTACACCCCCAGCTGACATACTATCAGGACACACTGCACTCCAGCTGGCATACTATCAGGACACACTGCACTCCAGCTGACATACTATCAGGACACACTGCACTCCAGCTGACATACTATCAGGACACACTGCACTCCAGCTGACATACTATCAGGACACACTGCGCTCCAGCTGACATACTATCAGGACACACTGCACTCCAGCTGACATACTATCAGGACACACTGCACCCCCAGCTGACATACTATCAGGGCACACTGCACTCCAGCTGGCATACTATCAGGACACACTGCACTCCAGCTGACATACTATCAGGACACACTGCACTCCCAGCTGACATACTATCAGGACACACTGCACTCCCAGCTGACATACTATCAGGACACACCACACTCCAGCTGACATACTATCAGGACACACTGCACTCCAGCTGACATACTATCAGGACACACTGCACTCCAGCTGACATACTATCAGGACACACTGCACTCCAGCTGACATACTATCAGGACACACTGCACTCCCAGCTGACATACTATCAGGACACACTGCACTCCCAGCTGACATACTATCAGGACACACTGCACTCCAGCTGGCATACTATCAGGACACACTGCACTCCAGCTGACATACTATCAGGACATACTGCACTCCCAGCTGGCATACTATCAGGACACACTGCACCCCAGCTGACATACTATCAGGACATACTGCACCCCAGCTGCCATACTATCAGGACACGCTGCACCCCAGCTGACATACTATCAGGACACACTGCACCCCAGCTGACATACTATCAGGACACACTGCACTCCAGCTGACATACTATCAGGACACACTGCACCCCCAGCTGACATACTATCAGGACACACTGCACTCCAGCTGACATACTATCAGGACACACTGCACTCCAGCTGACATACTATCAGTACACACTGCACCCCCAGCTGACATACTATCAGGACACACTGCACTCCAGCTGACATACTATCAGGACACACTGCACTCCAGCTGACATACTATCAGGACACACTGCACTCCCAGCTGACATACTATCAGGACACACTGCACTCCAGCTGACATACTATCAGGACACACTGCACTCCCAGCTGACATACTATCAGGACACACTGCACTCCAGCTGACATACTATCAGGACACACTGCACTCCAGCTGACATACTATCAGGACACACTGCACTCCCAGCTGACATACTATCAGGACATACTGCACTCCAGCTGACATACTATCAGGACATACTGCACTCCAGCTGACATACTATCAGGACACACTGCACTCCCAGCTGACATACTATCAGGACACACTGTACCCCAGCTGACATACTATCAGGACACACTGCACTCCCAGCTGGCATACTATCAGGACACACTGCACTCCAGCTGACATACTATCAGGACACACTGCACTCCCAGCTGACATACTATCAGGACATACTGCACCCCCAGCTGACATACTATCAGGTCACACTGCACTCCAGCTGACATACTATCAGGACACACTGCACTCCCAGCTGACATACTATCAGGACACACTGCACTCCAGCTGACATACTATCAGGACACACTGCACTCCAGCTGACATACTATCAGGACACACTGCACTCCCAGCTGACATACTATCAGGACACACTGCACTCCCAGCTGACATACTATCAGGACACACTGCACTCCCAGCTGACATACTATCAGGACATACTGCACCCCCAGCTGACATACTATCAGGTCACACTGCACTCCAGCTGACATACTATCAGGACACACTGCACTCCCAGCTGACATACTATCAGGACACACTGCACTCCAGCTGACATACTATCAGGACACACTGCACTCCAGCTGACATACTATCAGGACACACTGCACTCCAGCTGACATACTATCAGGACACATTGCACTCCAGCTGACATACTATCAGGACACACTGCACTCCAGCTGACATACTATCAGGACACACCACACTCCCAGCTGACATACTATCAGGACATACTGCACTCCAGCTGACATACTATCAGGACATACTGCACTCCAGGTGACATACTATCAGGACACACTGCACCCCAGCTGACATACTATCAGGACATACTGCACTCCAGCTGACATACTATCAGGTCACACTGCACTCCAGCTGACATACTATCAGGACACACTGCACTCCAGCTGACATACTATCAGGACACACTGCACTCCAGCTGGCATACTATCAGGACACACTGCACTCCAGCTGACATACTATCAGGACACACTGCACCCCCAGCTGACATACTATCAGGACACACTGCACTCCAGCTGGCATACTATCAGGACACACTGCACTCCCAGCTGACATACTATCAGGACACACTGCACCCCAGCTGACATACTATCAGGACACACTGCACTCCCAGCTGACATACTATCAGGACACACTGCACCCCAGCTGACATACTATCAGGACACACTGCACCCCAGCTGACATACTATCAGGACACACTGCACCCCAGCTGACATACTATCAGGACACACTGCACTCCAGCTGACATACTATCAGGACACACTGCACCCCCAGCTGACATACTATCAGGACACACTGCACTCCAGCTGACATACTATCAGGACACACTGCACTCCAGCTGACATACTATCAGGACACACTGCACCCCCAGCTATCAGGACACACTGCACTCCAGCTGACATACTATCAGGACACACTGCACTCCAGCTGACATACTATCAGGAAACACTGCACTCCCAGCTGACATACTATCAGGACATACTGCACTCCCAGCTGGCATACTATCAGGACACACTGCACTCCAGCTGACATACTATCAGGACACACTGCACTCCAGCTGACATACTATCAGGACACACTGCACTCCCAGCTGACATACTATCAGGACACACTGCACCCCCAGCTGACATACTATCAGGACACACTGCACTCCAGCTGACATACTATCAGGACACACTGCACCCCAGCTGACATACTATCAGGACACACTACACCCCCAGCTGACATACTATCAGGACACACTGCACCCCAGCTGACATACTATCAGGACACACTGCACTCCAGCTGACATACTATCAGGACACACTGCACTCCAGCTGACATACTATCAGGACACACTGCACTCCAGCTGCCATACTATCAGGACACACTGCACCCCAGCTGACATACTATCAGGACACACTGCACTCCAGCTGACATACTATCAGGACACACTGCACTCCCAGCTGACATACTATCAGGACACACTGCACCCCCAGCTGACATACTATCAGGACACACTGCACTCCAACTGACATACTATCAGGACACACTGCACTCCAGCTGACATACTATCAGGACACACTGCACTCCAGCTGGCATACTATCAGGACACACTGCACTCCAGCTGCCATACTATCAGGACACACTGCACCCCCAGCTGACATACTATCAGGACACACTGCACTCCAGCTGGCATACTATCAGGACACACTGCACTCCAGCTGACATACTATCAGGACACACTGCACTCCCAGCTGACATACTATCAGGACACACTGCACTCCCAGCTGACATACTATCAGGACACACTGCACTCCAGCTGGCATACTATCAGGACACACTGCACTCCAGCTGACATACTATCAGGACATACTGCACTCCCAGCTGGCATACTATCAGGACACACTGCACCCCAGCTGACATACTATCAGGACACACTGCACCCCAGCTGACATACTATCAGGACACACTGCACCCCAGCTGACATACTATCAGGACACACTGCACTCCAGCTGACATACTATCAGGACACACTGCACCCCCAGCTGACATACTATCAGGACACACTGCACTCCAGCTGACATACTATCAGGACACACTGCACTCCAGCTGACATACTATCAGGACACACTGCACCCCCAGCTGACATACTATCAGGACACACTGCACCCCCAGCTGACATACTATCAGGACACACTGCACCCCAGCTGACATACTATCAGGACACACTGCACTCCAGCTGACATACTATCAGGACACACTGCACCCCCAGCTGACATACTATCAGGACACACTGCACCCCCAGCTGACATACTATCATGACACACTGCACTCCAGCTGACATACTATCAGGACACACTGCACTCCCAGCTGACATACTATCAGGACACACTGCACTCCCAGCTGACATACTATCAGGACACACTGTACCCCAGCTGACATACTATCAGGACACACTGCACTCCAGCTGACATACTATCAGGACACACTGCACCCCCAGCTGACATACTATCAGGACACACTGCACCCCAGCTGACATACTATCAGGACACACTGCACTCCAGCTGACATACTATCAGGACATACTGTACTCCAGCTGACATACTATCAGGACATACTGCACTCCCAGCTGACATACTATCAGGACACACTGTACTCCAGCTGACATACTATCAGGACACACTGCACTCCAGCTGCCATACTATCAGGACACACTGCACTCCCAGCTGACATACTATCAGGACACATTGCACTCCAGCTGACATACTATCAGGACACACTGCACTCCAGCTGACATACTATCAGGACACACTGCACTCCAGCTGCCATACTATCAGGACACACTGCACTCCCAGCTGACATACTATCAGGACATACTGCACTCCCAGCTGACATACTATCAGGACACACTGTACTCCAGCTGACATACTATCAGGACATACTGCACTCCAGCTGACATACTATCAGGACACACTGCACTCCAGCTGACATACTATCAGGACACACCACACTCCAGCTGACATACTATCAGGACACACTGCACTCCAGCTGACATACTATCAGGACATACTGCACTCCAGCTGACATACTATCATGACACCCTGCACTCCAGCTGACATACTATCAGGACACACTGCACCCCCAGCTGACATACTATCAGGACACACTGCACTCCAGCTGACATACTATCAGGACACACTGCACTCCAGCTGACATACTATCAGGACACACTGCACTCCAGCTGACATACTATCAGGACATACTGCACCCCAGCTGACATACTATCAGGACACACTGCACCCCAGCTGACATACTATCAGGTCACACCACACTCCCAGCTGACATACTATCAGGACACACTGCACTCCAGCTGACATACTATCAGGACATACTGCACCCCAGCTGACATACTATCAGGACACACTGCACTCCCAGCTGGCATGCTATCAGGACACACTGCACCCCAGCTGACATACTATCAGGACATACTGCACTCCCAGCTGACATACTATCAGGACACACTGTACTCCAGCTGACATACTATCAGGACACACTGCACCCCAGCTGACATACTATCAGGACACACTGCACTCCCAGCTGACATACTATCAGGACACACTGCACTCCAGCTGACATACTATCAGGACACACTGTACTCCAGCTGACATACTATCAGGACATACTGCACTCCAGCTGACATACTATCAGGACACACTGCACTCCCAGCTGGCATACTATCAGGACACACTGCACCTCAGCTGACATACTATCAGGACATACTGCACTCCCAGCTGACATACTATCAGGACACACTGCACTCCAGCTGACATACTATCAGGACACACTGCACTCCAGCTGACATACTATCAGGACACACTGTACTCCCAGCTGACATACTATCAGGACACACTGCACCCCAGCTGACATACTATCAGGACACACTGCACCCCCAGCTGACATACTATCAGGACACACTGCACTCCAGCTGCCATACTATCAGGACATACTGCACTCCCAGCTGACATACTATCAGGACACACTGCACTCCAGCTGACATACTATCAGGACATACTGCACTCCAGCTGACATACTATCAGGACACACTGCACTCCCAGCTGACATACTATCAGGACACACTGCACTCCAGCTGACATACTATCAGGACACACTGTACTCCAGCTGACATACTATCAGGACACACTGCACCCCAGCTGACATACTATCAGGACACACTGCACCCCAGCTGACATACTATCAGGACATACTGCACCCCAGCTGACATACTATCAGGACACACTGTACTCCAGCTGACATACTATCAGGACACACTGCACCCCAGCTGGCATACTATCAGGACACACTGCACCCCAGCTGACATACTATCAGGACATACTGCACCCCAGCTGACATACTATCAGGACACACTGCACTCCAGCTGACATACTATCAGGACACACTGTACTCCAGCTGACATACTATCAGGACACACTGCACTCCAGCTGCCATACTATCAGGACACACTGCACTCCAGCTGCCATACTATCAGGACACACTGCACCCCAGCTGACATACTATCAGGACATACTGCACTCCAGCTGACATACTATCAGGACACACTGCACTCCAGCTGACATACTATCAGGACACATTGCACTCCAGCTGACATACTATCAGGACACACTGCACTCCAGCTGACATACTATCAGGACATACTGTACTCCAGCTGACATACTATCAGGACACACTGCACTCCAGCTGACATGCTATCAGGACATACTGCACTCCCAGCTGACATACTATCAGGACACACTGCACTCCAGCTGACATACTATCAGGACACACTGCACTCCAGCTGACATACTATCAGGACACACTGCACTCCAGCTGACATACTATCAGGTCACACCACACTCCCAGCTGACATACTATCAGGACACACTGCACTCCAGCTGACATACTATCAGGACACACTGCACTCCCAGCTGACATACTATCAGGACACACTGCACTCCAGCTGACATACTATCAGGACATACTGCACTCCAGCTGACATACTATCAGGACACACTGCACCCCAGCTGACATACTATCAGGACACACTGCACTCCAGCTGACATACTATCAGGACATACTGCACTCCAGCTGCCATACTATCAGGACACACTGCACCCCCAGCTGACATACTATCAGGACACACTGCACTCCCAGCTGACATACTATCAGGACACACTGCACCCCAGCTGACATACTATCAGGACACACTGCACTCCCAGCTGACATACTATCAGGACATACTGCACTCCCAGCTGGCATACTATCAGGACACACTGCACTCCAGCTGACATACTATCAGGACACACTGCACCCCAGCTGACATACTATCAGGACACGCTGTACTCCCAGCTGACATACTATCAGGACACACTGCACCCCAGCTGACATACTATCAGGACACACTGCACTCCAACTGGCATACTATCAGGACACACTGCACCCCAGCTGACATACTATCAGGACATACTGCACTCCAGCTGACATACTATCAGGACACACTGTACTCCAGCTGACATACTATCAGGACACACTGCACCCCAGCTGACATACTATCAGGACACACTGCACTCCCAGCTGACATACTATCAGGACACACTGCACTCCCAGCTGACATACTATCAGGACACACTGCACTCCAGCTGACATACTATCAGGACACACTGCACCCCAGCTGACATACTATCAGGACACACTGTACTCCAGCTGCCATACTATCAGGACACGCTGCACTCCCAGCTGACATACTATCAGGACACACTGCACCCCAGCTGACATACTATCAGGACACACTGTACTCCAGCTGACATACTATCAGGACACACTGCACTCCAGCTGACATACTATCAGGACACACTGCACTCCAGCTGACATACTATCAGGACACACTGCACTCCAGCTGACATACTATCAGGACACACTGCACCCCAGCTGACATACTATCAGGACACACTGCACTCCAACTGGCTTACTATCAGGACACACTGCACCCCAGCTGACATACTATCAGGACATACTGCACTCCAGCTGACATACTATCAGGACACACTGTACTCCAGCTGACATACTATCAGGACACACTGCACTCCAGCTGCCATACTATCAGGACACACTGCACTCCAGCTGACATACTATCAGGACACACTGCACTCCAGCTGACATACTATCAGGACACACTGCACTCCAGCTGCCATACTATCAGGACATACTGCACTCCCAGCTGACATACTATCAGGACACACTGCACTCCAGCTGACATACTATCAGGACACACTGCACTCCAGCTGACATACTATCAGGACACACTGCACCCCAGCTGCCATACTATCAGGACACACTGCACTCCAGCTGCCATACTATCAGGACACACTGCACTCCCAGCTGACATACTATCAGGACACACTGTACCCCAGCTGACATACTATCAGGACACACTGCACTCCAGCTGACATACTATCAGGACACACTGCACCCCCAGCTGGCATACTATCAGGACACACTGCACCCCAGCTGACATACTATCAGGACACACTGCACCCCCAGCTGACATACTATCAGGACACACTGCACCCCAGCTGACATACTATCAGGACACACTGCACTCCAGCTGACATACTATCAGGACACACTGTACTCCCAGCTGACATACTATCAGGACATACTGTACTCCAGCTGACATACTATCAGGACACACTGCACTCCAGCTGACATACTATCAGGACATGCTGCACTCCAGCTGACATACTATCAGGACACACTGCACTCCAGCTGACATACTATCAGGACACACTGCACTCCAGCTGCCATACTATCAGGACACACTGCACTCCAGCTGACATACTATCAGGACACACTGCACTCCAGCTGACATACTATCAGGACACACTGCACTCCCAGCTGACATACTATCAGGACATACTGCATCCCAGCTGACATACTATCAGGACATACTGTACTCCAGCTGACATACTATCAGGACACACTGCACTCCCAGCTGACATACTATCAGGACACACTGCACTCCCAGCTGACATACTATCAGGACACACTGCACTCCAGCTGCCATACTATCAGGACACACTGTACTCCAGCTGACATACTATCAGGACACACTACACTCCATCTGACATACTATCAGGACACACTGCACTCCAGCTGACATACTATCAGGACACACTGCACCCCAGCTGACATACTATCAGGACATACTGTACTCCAGCTGACATACTATCAGGACACACTGCACTCCAGCTGACATACTATCAGGACACGCTGCACTCCAGCTGACATACTATCAGGACACACTGCACTCCCAGCTGACATACTATCAGGACACACTGCACTCCAGCTGACATACTATCAGGACACACTGTACTCCAGCTGACATACTATCAGGACACACTGCACTCCAGCTGACATACTATCAGGACACACTGCACCCCAGCTGACATACTATCAGGACATCTGTACTCCAGCTGACATACTATCAGGACACACTGCACTCCAGCTGACATACTATCAGGACACACTGCACTCCAGCTGACATACTATCAGGACACACTGCACTCCAGCTGACATACTATCAGGACACACTGCACTCCAGCTGCCATACTATCAGGACACACTGCACCCCAGCTGACATACTATCAGGACATACTGTACTCCAGCTGACATACTATCAGGACATACTGCACTCCAGCTGACATACTATCAGGACACACTGCACTCCAGCTGACATACTATCAGGACACACTGCACTCCAGCTGCCATACTATCAGGACACACTGCACCCCAGCTGACATACTATCAGGACACACTGCACTCCAGCTGCCATACTATCAGGACACACTGCACCCCAGCTGACATACTATCAGGACACACTGCACTCCAGCTGACATACTATCAGGACACACTGCACTCCAGCTGACATACTATCAGGACACACTGCACTCCAGCTGACATACTATCAGGACACACTGCACTCCAGCTGACATACTATCAGGACACACTGCACTCCAGCTGACATACTATCAGGACACACTGCACGCCAGCTGACATACTATCAGGACACACTGCACTCCAGCTGACATACTATCAGGACATACTGTACTCCAGCTGACATACTATCAGGACATACTGCACTCCAGCTGACATACTATCAGGACACACTGCACTCCCAGCTGACATACTATCAGGACACACTGCACTCCCAGCTGACATACTATCAGGACACACTGCACTCCCAGCTGACATACTATCAGGACACACTGCACCCCAGCTGACATACTATCAGGACACACTGCACTCCCAGCTGACATACTATCAGGACACACTGTACCCCAGCTGACATACTATCAGGACACACTGCACTCCAGCTGACATACTATCAGGACATACTGCACCCCAGCTGCCATACTATCAGGACACACTGTACTCCAGCTGACATACTATCAGGACATACTGCACTCTAGCTGACATACTATCAGGACACACTGCACTCCAGCTGACATACTATCAGGACATACTGCACCCCAGCTGACATACTATCAGGACACACTGCACTCCCAGCTGACATACTATCAGGACATACTGTACCCCAGCTGACATACTATCAGGACATACTGCACTCCCAGCTGACATACTATCAGGACATACTGCACTCCAGCTGACATACTATCAGGACACACTGCACTCCAGCTGACATACTATCAGGACACACTGCACTCCAGCTGACATACTATCAGGACACACTGCACCCCAGCTGACATACTATCAGGACACACTGCACTCCCAGCTGACATACTATCAGGACACACTGTACTCCAGCTGACATACTATCAGGACACACTGCACTCCAGCTGACATACTATCAGGACACACTGCACTCCAGCTGACATACTATCAGGACACACTGCACTCCAGCTGACATACTATCAGGACACACTGCACTCCAGCTGACATACTATCAGGACACACTGTACTCCAGCTGACATACTATCAGGACACACTGCACTCCAGCTGACATACTATCAGGACACACTGCACTCCAGCTGACATACTATCAGGACACACTGCACTCCCAGCTGACATACTATCAGGACACACTGTACTCCAGCTGACATACTATCAGGACACACTGCACTCCAGCTGACATACTATCAGGACACACTGCACTCCAGCTGACATACTATCAGGACACACTGCACTCCAGCTGACATACTATCAGGACACACTGCACTCCAGCTGACATACTATCAGGACACACTGTACTCCAGCTGACATACTATCAGGACACACTGCACTCCAGCTGACATACTATCAGGACACACTGCACTCCAGCTGACATACTATCAGGGCACACTGCACTCCAGCTGGCATACTATCAGGACACACTGCACTCCAGCTGACATACTATCAGGACACACTGTACTCCAGCTGGCATACTATCAGGACACACTGCACTCCAGCTGACATACTATCAGGACACACTGCACTCCAGCTGACATACTATCAGGACATACTGTACTCCAGCTGACATACTATCAGGACATACTGCACTCCAGCTGACATACTATCAGGACACACTGCACTCCAGCTGACATACTATCAGGACACACTGCACTCCAGCTGACATACTATCAGGACACACTGCACCCCCAGCTGACATAACTATCAGGACACACTGCACTCCAGCTGACATACTATCAGGACACACTGCACCCCAGCTGACATAACTATCAGGACACACTGCACTCCAGCTGACATACTATCAGGACACACTGCACCCCAGCTGACATACTATCAGGACACACTGCACCCCAGCTGACATACTATCAGGACATACTGCACTCCAGCTGACATACTATCAGGACACACTGCACTCCCAGCTGCCATACTATCAGGACACACTGCACTCCAGCTGACATACTATCAGGACACACTGCACTCCAGCTGACATACTATCAGGACACACTGCACTCCCAGCTGCCATACTATCAGGACACACTGCACTCCAGCTGACATACTATCAGGACACACTGTACTCCAGCTGACATACTATCAGGACACACTGTACCCCAGCTGACATACTATCAGGACACGCTGCACTCCAGCTGACATACTATCAGGACACATTGCACTCCAGCTGACATACTATCAGGACACATTGCACTCCAGCTGACATACTATCAGGACACACTGCACCCCCAGCTGACATACTATCAGGACACACTGCACTCCAGCTGCCATACTATCAGGACACACTGCACTCCAGCTGACATACTATCAGGACACACTGCACTCCAGCTGACATACTATCAGGACACACTGCACTCCAGCTGACATACTATCAGGACACACTGTACTCCAGCTGACATACTATCAGGACACACTGCACTCCAGCTGACATACTATCAGGACACACTGCACCCCAGCTGACATACTATCAGGACACACTGCACTCCAGCTGACATACTATCAGGTCACACTGCACTCCAGCTGACATACTATCAGGACACACTGCACCCCAGCTGACATACTACCAGGACATACTGCACTCCCAGCTGACATACTATCAGGACACACTGCACTCCAGCTGACATACTATCAGGACACACTGTACCCCAGCTGACATACTATCAGGACATTCTGCACTCCAGCTGACATACTATCAGGACACACTGCACCCCAGCTGACATACTATCAGGACACACTGCACTCCAGCTGACATACTATCAGGACACACTGCACTCCAGCTGACATACTATCAGGACACACTGCACTCCCAGCTGACATACTATCAGGACATGCTGCACTCCAAGCTGAGATACTATCAGGACACACTACACTCCAGCTGACATACTATCCGGACACACTGCACCCCAGCTGACATACTATCAGGACACACTGCACTCCAGCTGCCATACTATCAGGACACACTGCACTCCCAGCTGACATACTATCAGGACATACTGCACTCCCAGCTGACATACTATCAGGACACACTGCACTCCAGCTGACATACTATCAGGACACACTGCACTCCAGCTGACATACTATCAGGACACATTGCACTCCAGCTGACATACTATCAGGACATACTGCACTCCAGCTGACATACTATCAGGACACACTGCACTCCCAGCTGACATACTATCAGGACACACTGCACTCCAGCTGACATACTATCAGGACACACTGCACTCCAGCTGACATACTATCAGGACACACTGCACTCCCAGCTGACATACTATCAGGACATACTGCACTCCCAGCTGACATACTATCAGGACACACTACACTCCAGCTGACATACTATCCGGACACACTGCACCCCAGCTGACATACTATCAGGACACACTGCACTCCAGCTGCCATACTATCAGGACACACTGCACTCCCAGCTGACATACTATCAGGACATACTGCACTCCCAGCTGACATACTATCAGGACACACTGCACTCCAGCTGACATACTATCAGGACACACTGCACTCCAGCTGACATACTATCAGGACACACTGCACTCCAGCTGACATACTATCAGGACACACTGCACTCCCAGCTGCCATACTATCAGGACACACTGCACTCCAGCTGACATACTATCAGGACACACTGTACTCCAGCTGACATACTATCAGGACACACTGTACCCCAGCTGACATACTATCAGGACACGCTGCACTCCAGCTGACATACTATCAGGACACATTGCACTCCAGCTGACATACTATCAGGACACATTGCACTCCAGCTGACATACTATCAGGACACACTGCACCCCCAGCTGACATACTATCAGGACACACTGCACCCCCAGCTGACATACTATCAGGACACACTGTACCCCAGCTGACATACTATCAGGACACACTGCACTCCCAGCTGACATACTATCAGGACACACTGCACCCCAGCTGACATACTATCAGGACACACTGCACTCCCAGCTGACATACTATCAGGACACACTGCACTCCCAGCTGACATACTATCAGGACACACTGCACCCCCAGCTGGCATACTATCAGGACACACTGTACCCCAGCTGACATACTATCAGGACATACTGCACTCCCAGCTGGCATACTATCAGGACACACTGTACCCCAGCTGACATACTATCAGGACATACTGCACTCCCAGCTGGCATACTATCAGGACACACTGTACCCCAGCTGACATACTATCAGGACATACTGCACTCCCAGCTGACATACTATCAGGACATACTGCACTCCCAGCTGACATACTATCAGGACACACTGCACCCCAGCTGACATACTATCACGACATACTGCACTCCAGCTGACATACTATCAGGACACACTGTACCCCAGCTGACATACTATCAGGACATACTGCACCCCAGCTGCCATACTATCAGGACACGCTGCACTCCAGCTGACATACTATCAGGACATACTGCACCCCCAGCTGACATACTATCAGGACACACTGCACCCCAGCTGCCATACTATCAGGACACACTGCACTCCAGCTGACATACAATCAGGACATACTGCACCCCAGCTGCCATACTATCAGGACACACTGCACCCCAGCTGACATACTATCAGGACATACTGCACTCCAGCTGCCATACTATCAGGACATACTGCACTCCCAGCTGACATACTATCAGGACACACTGCACTCCAGCTGACATACTATCAGGACACACTGTACCCCAGCTGACATACTATCAGGACATACTGCACTCCAGCTGACATACTATCAGGACACACTGCACCCCAGCTGACATACTATCAGGACACACTGCACTCCAGCTGACATACTATCAGGACACACTGCACTCCAGCTGACATACTATCAGGACACACTGCACTCCCAGCTGACATACTATCAGGACATACTGCACTCCCAGCTGACATACTATCAGGACACACTACACTCCAGCTGACATACTATCCGGACACACTGCACCCCAGCTGACATACTATCAGGACTCACTGCACTCCAGCTGCCATACTATCAGGACACACTGCACTCCCAGCTGACATACTATCAGGACATACTGCACTCCCAGCTGACATACTATCAGGACACACTGCACTCCAGCTGACATACTATCAGGACACACTGCACTCCAGCTGACATACTATCAGGACACATTGCACTCCAGCTGACATACTATCAGGACATACTGCACTCCAGCTGACATACTATCAGGACACACTGCACTCCCAGCTGACATACTATCAGGACACACTGCACTCCAGCTGACATACTATCAGGACACACTGCACTCCAGCTGACATACTATCAGGACACACTGCACTCCAGCTGACATACTATCAGGACATACTGCACCCCAGCTGACATACTATCAGGACACACCGCACTCCCAGCTGACATACTATCAGGACATACTGTACCCCAGCTGACATACTATCAGGACATACTGCACTCCAGCTGACATACTATCAGGACACACTGCACTCCAGCTGACATACTATCAGGACACACTGCACTCCAGCTGACATACTATTAGGACACACCACACTCCAGCTGACATACTATCAGGACACACTGCACTCCCAGCTGACATACTGTCAGGTCACACCACACTCCCAGCTGACATACTATCAGGACATACTGTACTCCAGCTGACATACTATCAGGACATACTGCACTCCAGCTGACATACTATCAGGACATACTGCACTCCAGCTGACATACTATCAGGACATACTGCACTCCAGCTGACATACTATCAGGACATACTGTACTCCAGCTGACATACTATCAGGACATACTGCACTCCAGCTGACATACTATCAGGACACACTACACTCCAGCTGACATACTATCAGGACACACTGCACTCCAGCTGACATACTATCAGGACACACTGCACTCCAGCTGACATACTATCAGGACACACTGCACTCCCAGCTGACATACTATCAGGACATACTGCACTCCAGCTGACATACTATCAGGACATACTGCACTCCCAGCTGACATACTATCAGGACATGCTGCACTCCAGCTGACATACTATCAGGACACACTGCACTCCAGCTGACATACTATCAGGACATACTGCACTCCAGCTGACATACTATCAGGACATACTGCACTCCAGCTGACATACTATCAGGACACACTGCACTCCAGCTGACATACTATCAGGACATACTGCACCCCAGCTGCCATACTATCAGGACATACTGCACTCCAGCTGACATACTATCAGGACACACTGCACTCCCAGCTGACATACTGTCAGGTCACACCACACTCCCAGCTGACATACTATCAGGACATACTGTACTCCAGCTGACATACTATCAGGACATACTGCACTCCAGCTGACATACTATCAGGACATACTGCACTCCAGCTGACATACTATCAGGACATACTGCACTCCAGCTGACATACTATCAGGACATACTGCACTCCCAGCTGACATACTATCAGGACACACTGCACCCCAGCTGACATACTATCAGGACACACTGCACTCCAGCTGACATACTATCAGGACATACTGCACTCCAGCTGACATACTATCAGGACACACTGCACTCCAGCTGACATACTATCAGGACACACTGCACTCCAGCTGACATACTATCAGGACATACTGCACCCCAGCTGACATACTATCAGGACACACTGCACTCCAGCTGACATACTATCAGGACACACCACACTCCAGCTGACATGCTATCAGGACACACTGCACTCCCAGCTGACATACTATCAGGTCACACCACACTCCCAGCTGACATACTATCAGGACATACTGCACCCCAGCTGACATACTATCAGGACATACTGCACTCCAGCTGACATACTATCAGGACATACTGCACTCCAGCTGACATACTATCAGGACATACTGCACTCCAGCTGACATACTATCAGGACATACTGCACTCCCAGCTGACATACTATCAGGACACACTGCACCCCAGCTGACATACTATCAGGACACACTGCACTCCAGCTGGCATACTATCAGGACATACTGCACCCCAGCTGACATACTATCAGGACACACTGCACTCCAGCTGACATACTATCAGGACACACTGCACTCCAGCTGACATACTATCAGGACATACTGCACCCCAGCTGACATACTATCAGGACACACTGCACTCCAGCTGACATACTATCAGGACACACTGTACTCTAGCTGACATACTATCAGGACATACTGCACTCCAGCTGACATACTATCAGGACATACTGCACTCCCAGCTGACATACTATCAGGACACACTGCACTCCAGCTGACATACTATCAGGACACACTGCACCCCCAGCTGACATACTATCAGGACACACTGCACTCCAGCTGGCATACTATCAGGACACACTACACTCCAGCTGACATACTATCAGGACACACTGCACTCCAGCTGACATACTATCAGGACACACTGCACTCCAGCTGACATACTATCAGGACATACTGTACTCCAGCTGACATACTATCAGGACACACTGCACTCCAGCTGACATACTATCAGGACACACTGTACTCCCAGCTGACATACTATCAGGACACACTGCACTCCAGCTGACATACTATCAGGACACACTGCACCCCAGCTGCCATACTATCAGGACACACTGCACTCCCAGCTGCCATACTATCAGGACACACTGCACTCCAGCTGACATACTATCAGGACACACTGTACTCCCAGCTGACATACTGTCAGGACACACTGCACTCCAGCTGACATACTATCAGGACACACTGCACTCCAGCTGCCATACTATCAGGACACACTGCACTCCAGCTGACATACTATCAGGACACACTGCACCCCAGCTGACATACTATCAGGACACACTGCACTCCAGCTGACATACTATCAGGACATACTGCACTCCAGCTGACATACTATCAGGACACACTGCACCCCCAGCTGACATACTATCAGGACACACTGTACTCCAGCTGACATACTATCAGGACATACTGTACTCCAGCTGACATACTATCAGGACACACTGCACTCCAGCTGCCATACTATCAGGACACACTGCACCCCCAGCTGACATACTATCAGGACACACTGCACCCCAGCTGACATACTATCAGGACACACTGTACTCCAGCTGACATACTATCAGGACACACTGCACTCCAGCTGACATACTATCAGGACACACTGCACCCCAGCTGACATACTATCAGGACATACTGCACTCCAGCTGACATACTATCAGGACACACTGCACCCCAGCTGACATACTATCAGGACACACTGTACCCCAGCTGACATACTATCAGGACACACTGTACTCCAGCTGACATACTATCAGGACACACTGCACCCCAGCTGACATACTATCAGGACATGCTGCACCCCCAGCTGACATACTATCAGGACACGCTGCACTCCAGCTGACATACTATCAGGACACACTGCACCCCAGCTGACATACTATCAGGACATACTGTACTCCAGCTGACATACTATCAGGACACACTTCACTCCAGCTGACATACTATCAGGACACACTGCACTCCAGCTGACATACTATCAGGACACACTGCACTCCAGCTGACATACTATCAGGACACACTGCACTCCAGCTGACATACTATCAGGACATACTGCACTCCAGCTGACATACTATCAGGACACACTGCACTCCCAGCTGACATACTATCAGGACATACTGCACTCCCAGCTGACATACTATCAGGACACACTGCACTCCAGCTGACATACTATCAGGACACACTGCACTCCAACTGACATACTATCAGGACACACTGCACTCCAGCTGACATACTATCAGGACACACTGCACTCCCAGCTGACATACTATCAGGACACACTGCACTCCAGCTGACATACTATCAGGACACACTGCACTCCAGCTGACATACTATCAGGACACACTGCACTCCAGCTGACATACTATCAGGACACACTGCACTCCAGCTGACATACTATCAGGACACACTGCACCCCAGCTGACATACTATCAGGACACACTGCACCCCAGCTGACATACTATCAGGACACACTGTGCCCCAGCTGACATACTATCAGGACACACTGCACTCCAGCTGACATACTATCAGGACACACTGCACCCCAGCTGACATACTATCAGGACACACTGCACCCCCAGCTGACATACTATCAGGGCACGCTGCACTCCAGCTGACATACTATCAGGACACACTGCACCCCAGCTGACATACTATCAGGACACACTGCACTCCAGCTGACATACTATCAGGTCACACTGCACTCCAGCTGACATACTATCAGGACACACTGCACTCCAGCTGACATACTATCAGGACACACTGCACTCCCAGCTGACATACTATCAGGACACACTGCACCCCAGCTGACATACTATCAGGACACACTGCACTCCAGCTGACATACTATCAGGACACACTGCACTCCAGGTGACATACTATCAGGACACACTGCACCCCAGCTGCCATACTATCAGGACATACTGCATCCCAGCTGACATACTATCAGGACACACTGCACTCCAGCTGACATACTATCAGGACACACTGCACCCCCAGCTGACATACTATCAGGACACGCTGCACTCCAGCTGCCATACTATCAGGACACACCACACGCCAGCTGCCATACTATCAGGACACACTGCACTCCAGCTGACATACTATCAGGACACACTGCACCCCAGCTGACATACTATCAGGTCACACTGCACTCCAGCTGCCATACTATCAGGACACACCACACGCCAGCTGCCATACTATCAGGACACACTGCACTCCAGCTGACATACTATCAGGACACACTGCACTCCAGCTGACATACTATCAGGACACACTGCACTCCAGCTGCCATACTATCAGGACATACTGCACCCCCAGCTGCCATACTATCAGGACACACTGCACTCCCAGCTGACATACTATCAGGACACGCTGTACTCCAGCTGACATACTATCAGGACACTGCATTCCAGCTGACATACTATCAGGACACGCTGCACTCCAGCTGACATACTATCAGGACACGCTGCACTCCAGCTGCCATACTATCAGGATACACTGCACTCCCAGCTGACATACTATCAGGACACACTGCACTCCAGCTGCCAGCGCCTCTTGCTATACCGTACTCTGACCTGTCTCAGCTCCTGCTCCATCCAACCTGACCTGAACGCCACCTGTTGGTCTGCAGGCGGCAGCAGACGAGTTTTACCGCAACTTTAACGGCGTGGTCTACAACAGCCTGGAGCCGGAGACGTGCCACCTCGTCTACGTGTCGCGGGTCGACCTGGTCAACGAGTCGGACGAGGCCCGCCTGCCCATACCGGGTACGCCACCAACGAGTTGCAGTACACTGTCTTATAGCTGTTGTTAAATTATGATGTACACTATTGTGTTGCTTTTGAGGCTATACGTACTGGACCTCGTTTCATAAAGCGACGTAACCTACGAACCTACGTAATTGACTCCGATTTTGGCGTAGCCTACGCCGATTCCGTTTCATAAAGAAATAACCGGCGTAAGCTACGCCATTGAAACTACGCCGCTTCATTTACGTCAAAGCACCGAATTGTTCGTAAGTTACGGTATTTGCGTTTCATAAAAGGGCGTAGCTTATGTCAAATAATATTTCAGGGCCTTGATTTTCTGTCAAAAACTACGCAAGGAATTGTGGCGTTGTTTTAGGGCCCCGATGGCCTTGCAAGTTGTTTTGATTGCCTTGTGGCATATTGTATGAGCCTGGCGGCGATATTAGAAGCTGGTGTGAGGATTTTACATTGAAACTTACTTCAAGAGTTTCTAAATAAGCGTGACGACCTGTGCATGATGATAGCAGACGATGAACCTGACCTGATATGTATAACCGAAGTTATCCCAAAAGCCCAGATTTTCCCCATTGACCCCGCACTAATCGCCATCCCAAACTTCACGGTCTATACGAACTTCAACCTGGGACGAGAGAGACTCGGAGCTAGCGGAAAACGCGGAATCGCGGTCTACGTCTCAAGCAAACTGTCGGCGATGGAGCACGCAGCCGAGGTCGTCTTCGCTGAGCAGATATGGGTGCGTATCAGACTGGAAGGAGGTGATTCACTGCTGCTTGGGTACATCTACCGGAGCCCAGCGTCAACACCGGAGGAGAGCATGCAGCTGTGCAGACTACTGGATGAAATATCGGACGTGCGCCCATCCCACCTGCTGATAGTTGGAGACTTCAACTACGGGGAAATCGACTGGGATAATAGTATCTGCACGGCTCCCCCATCGCATCCCGCCCACACATTCCTCCAGGCAATCATGGACAGTTTTCTGTTCCAACACGTGAGATCCCCTACGAGGTTCCGACACGGCTACAATCCACATATCCTGGATCTGATCCTTACCAATGAGGAAAACATGGTACAGGAACTGCAGAGTCTGCCGGGGATCGGAAACAGCGACCACGTGGTACTGCAATTCAACCTCACGTGTTACGCCACTCAAACCATGAGTAAGACCAAAAAGTTTGCACTGAACAAAGGAAACTATAGGAGAATGGCGGACCTGCTGCAAGAAGTAGACTGGGAACAGGTTCAAGACGCCACAGTGGATGCACACTATAATTTCTTACGTCAACACCTCGAGGCAACCATGACGCAGTGTATGCCCAAATACACGGTGGGAAGGAAGCGCAGGAACATCTATGTGAACGTAGAGGTCATGACCCTGAAGAAGAAGAAGCAGAAACTGTGGAAGAAGTACACCCGAACCCAAGGCGCCCCTGACCACCGGGCGTATGCCAAAGTGAAGAACGAACTCCGCAGCCTCACGAGGAAGTTGAGAAAGGAATTTGAACAGAATCTGGCGGTAAACATCAAACAGAACCCCAAGGCCTTCTGGCAATACGCAAACACAAGGACGAAAACAAGATCAGGCATAAGCGACCTCAAGTTCCAAGATGGCTCAGACGAGATGGCAGTGACCGATCTCGATAAGGCAGAAGTGTTAGGGAAATTTTTCTCAAGCGTCTTCACCAGAGAAAATATCATCAACATTCCGGGTCTCCAAACACGGTGGGAGGGTGCGCTTCTGGAGAATGTGGACGTGACGCCGGCGCAGGTAGAGAGCAAGTTGCGTAATCTGCGCCCGACATCCTCTCCTGGACCGGACGGAATTCCCCCGAAGGTGCTGCGTGAACTTGCTTCACCTCTGAGTCGGCCACTCTCCGACATCATCAGGAAGTCCCTGGATGAAAGCAAAGTACCAGAAGACTGGAAAGAGGGAGAAGTTGTGCCTATCTTCAAGAAGGGGGCAAAAGAAGAGCCGTCTAACTATCGACCGGTGAGCCTAACATCAGTACTGTCTAAAGTCTGTGAGACACTCATCAGGGACCAGATCATGGCACACGTGACCGAGAGTGGACAACTGAACGACCACCAGTACGGCTTCCGCCCCAAGAGATCCTGCATCTCACAGCTGCTCGCGACACTCGATGATTGGACCAAAGAGATCGAAGAGGGCCGTTCAGTTGATGTAGCCTACCTCGACTACCAGAAAGCGTTCGATTCGGTACCCCATCGCCGTCTGCTAAGGAAGCGGAAGGACATGGGGATTGGGGGAAGTTGTTGCGCTGGATCGAGGGGTTCCTCACGGGTCGGAGACTAGAGAGTGGCGATCAGAGACAGCAGGTCCAGCTGGGCGCCAGTGCTGAGTGGCATACCACAGGGATCAGTACTGGGCCCAACACTCTTCCTGCTCTTCATCAACGACCTCCCCGGACACGTCAACAGCGGCATCAAGCTTTTTGCGGACGACACCAAAATATACGGAAGCGTCCAGGAACGGAGTGGGCATGACCAGCTTCAGCAGGACCTCGACGCAGTCGGCAAATGGTCTGGAGTGTGGCAGATGCCATTTAACATGACCAAGTGCAAGACGATGCATCTCGGGCCGAGGAACGTTCGCCAAACCTACTCCATGTTTGGAGGCCAGTTGGAGCAAGTGGAGGACGAGAAGGACTTGGGAGTCGTCGTGGACACCTCGCTGAAGTTCCGTAAGCAGGCGGCGGCGGCGATCGCAAAGGCAAACCGAGTCCTCGGCACAAGCCGGCGCTCGTTTGAGCACATCGACCAGCAGACGCTCCTGCTGCTCTTTAAGACCCTGGTCAGACCGCTGCTCGAATATGGGAACGCAGTCTGGGGCCCGTTCAACGCTGAAGACGTACGACTGGTGGAACGAGTACAACGGAGGGCGACCAAGCTGGTTCGACCAATCAGACTGCTTCCGCACGAGGACCGGCTGAGAGCCCTGCGCCTGCCGTCTCTGCAGTACAGAAGACGGCGCGGCGACCTCATTCTGATCCACCAGCTGATGAACGGCCGCATCGAACTCGATAAGCAGAAGTTCTTCCAGGACCCGCCGTCGGCAATCACACGAGGACACTCCCTGAAGGTTGCCAAACCGCAAGCGCAGACCAGAGTGAGACGGAACTTCTGGTCTATCAGAGCAGTGAGCAACTGGAACGCACTTCCGGAACACGTCGTTTCATCAGCCACGACGAACCTCTTCAAGAACCGCCTGGACCACTACTGGGCGGACATCATGTACGATGCGCCAGGATAAGCGACAAAACACTGAAGCCAAATATGGTCAAGGAAAGCATACCCTTTTGAATTATCCACTGAGGCATAAAAACAATCAAGAGATGTAAAGAGCGGGCAAGACAGGCATCTAGTCCTCCTTATAGTCCCGTACTATAAGTACAAAGTAAAGTAAGTAAGTAAGTAAAGAGCATAGCAAGATATTTATGTGAAGCACGAAACTGAAGTATTAGTTGAATCTCTGAAGAATTTGAGTGTCTCAAATACCATGTGGACCACCTCATGACATACATGTGTTTGTAAGATTTGATTTACAATTCACTGTAGTCTCATATCATTTGTGCAATGTTGTAATAGATGGCAAGCGTTGTTTTCAATGAATTAACATGATTTACAAGACTTCTCTGACCAGTAGTAGTGAGCAAGGTGATAGCGTAATGCTGACTGGCAGTTGGGTATCATACTTATGGTGGTTTTTCATGGTTATTTGTATTGTGGTTTCTTTTGTACATTAGCCACAGTAATAATTTGAACATAACATGTAACAGTTAATGACCATGATACAGGGAGACACAAGTATGGCTCACAGGTAATTAAGCCACAAACATACAAGTTCACCAGTTCAAGTTGTTTTATTTTCATGAGTTCATGTTTTTGAGGTAAGCTGTGAATTGGCCAGGTTAACATGTACAGTAATAGTTCAGTAATTCACCTCCCTAGGTTAAGGTTCTTCTTGAGGTCCCTAATAGAAGAAGTGTCCTATTAGGGAATATAAATATTATGTTATTATATTCTTCTTCTATTACTGTCAGCTGACTGCCGGCAGTCAGCTGGCAGTATTATTATCATAGACTGAAAAGTGTACCAGTAATACCAAAGCTATGATGTCTCACGTCACCAATACTAACTTAATCAAACCTAACCTAACCTTACAGCAATTACTGTTGCAGGGACCCACGCTCCGCTCACGCTCACGCTCACGCTCACGCTTGAAATGCTCCGCTCACATTCACTCTGCGCTGCAGCCTACCGGGGGGCTGTCGCCTGTCACCCCCCAGACCATCGCATAGACAAAACCAAACCCTACAGCATAAAGAAGTTGTCTGATGTATTTGGGCCTAGCATATTAATAATAACAGCTTGGTTGGAAAAATATGGAAATGTTGCTGTGATGTCAAAATGTCGCTGATTTTTTTGGTGACTTTATAGCTTTGGTATTACTGGTACACTTTTCTGTCCGTCATAATAATACTCTCTTCTTCTATTATAGACCTCAAGAACACCAAAAAAAAAATGGGAGGTGAATTACTGAACTATTACCACATGTACACTGGAAAAGAATGCTCACATTTCATGCCGCCCACTAAGTAACTAACTTTCATGCTAACTTTCATGCAAAACTAACCCTTACTAAGGTAATAATCATGTAATGCTAAGCCCGTCCTAAGGTAAAACTCATGCAAACAAGGCGTAACTAACCCTTACCAACGTCAATACTCAGGAAATGCTAATGCAAGCCAAGTCTGGGGTTAGTTTTATTTCCCTGGCATTACCAATGCTAATACCAATATGATTACTAATGCAATACTAACGACCGTGGCACATTGGGCATTACAGCAGATACTGTGGCGAGACATAGATGTGTTGACGCTGGAATCTTCCCCACCGAGACACACCTTCCCAAATTTTGGTCACCATGCATGGTGGTGCATGATGACTAACATTCCTAGACCTATCCATTACTTTTGTAAACTGTGGTTGTCAAAGTTGAAAATTCAGACATCTCATTTCGGTCAGCTAGTGCCTCAATATTTGATTCCAATCATTAGTTATTCATAGATTTAGCCAGTAATAATATATTTAGCCAGAATTATCTATGTCATGTCAACAATGTTGATGTCATGTCAAAAATCACATCACACACAACTAATTAAGTATATGAATGCTGAATGCTTGCCATGTATTATAGCATATTCAATTGCCTCTTGCAAACGCTAATGTGACCAATGTGACCAGTGAACAGTGACTTCTTCTGGAACAAACATTATCAGTTGTCTGCAGCTGGTGAGTGAAATTGGTAGGAAAATGTCTGTTCATGCCAAGCTGCAGTTAAGAGTGGATGAAAGCTGAACAAATCTGGATATTGGGAGCAACACTGTGATGAAGGCCAATGTAAGATACAGTTGAAGCTATGAGCGAGGCCTTGAAGACAAGTGCCGCCACGGACCTGTGTGTTGAATGAGATCATCATTGAGTTTTCACCGAAGTAAAGAAAATTGTGGAATTTTCAAGGCACTTTTTCTGACATCTATACTGACTGCTGATCAATGAAGGCGTCAGTGTCTGAGTTTGTGTGTTTTGGTGGCGTGGCTGAACACATCAATTTGTTGTCAGTGAACTTCCTGTTAGATAAGCCATCTGTCATCATGACGTGTCATCATGACGTGTCATCATGACGTGTCATCGTGACGTGTCATCATGACGTGTCATCATGATGTGTCATCATGACGTGTCATCATGACGTGTCATCATGACGTGTCATCATGACGTGTCATCATGACGTGTCATCATGGCGTGTCATCATGACGTGTCATCATGACGTGTCATCGTGACGTGTCATCATGACGTGTCATCATGGCGTGTCATCATGGCGTGTCATCGTGACGTGTCATCATGACGTGTCATCATGACGTGTCATCATGACGTGTCATCATGACGTGTCATCATGGCGTGTCATCATGACGTGTCATCATGACGTGTCATCGTGACGTGTCATCATGACGTGTCATCATGGCGTGTCATCATGGCGTGTCATCGTGACGTGTCATCATGACGTGTCATCATGACGTGTCATCATGACGTGTCATCATGACGTGTCATCATGGCGTGTCATCATGACGTGTCATCATGACGTGTCATCATGACGTGTCATCATGACATGTCATTATTTGTCATCATGATGTGTCATCATGATGCGTCATCATGATGTGTCATCATGATGTGTCATCATGACGTGTCATCATGACATGTCATTATGTGTCATCATGATGTGTCATCATGTGTCATCATGATGTGTCATGACGTGTCATGACGTGTCATCATGACGTGTCATCATGACATGTCATTATGTGTCATCATGATGTGTCATCATGATGTGTCATCATGATGTGTCATCATGATGTGTCATCATGACGTGTCATCATGACGTGTCATCATGATGTGTCATGATGTGTCATCATCTTAGCTTCTCATCTGTTGTATGTGCTGCCATCTATACACTGGACTGTTTCACACTAACCACAATTAGATCAGTAAATACGCATGATTCATGCCGTAGCCCATATGAGTCCTTAATAGATTGGATTCATATTTAATACATTGCATCATGCAGTGGCGTACCGAATATCAGGTCATGCAGGTCATGGCCTGGTCCTTTGGACCCGAAGCGCCCATGCAAAGCTGGCGCCCTCCGATCAGTCACGACGCCCCTCTTCGGCGAGTGACTCTCCTTCCGCAGGGTGCGGAAGGAGAGGCGCCCCCTCCCCCCTGCAAAATTTCGCCAATATTGGTGGCGCCCCTGTCGATCGGGTGGCGCCCCGCAAGGTAATGACCTGGTCCTTTCTGAATGTCGGAGCACGTCATCATGATATAATAACTAACAGTCCTAACAGTCCTACTAACAGTAACAGCTTTCAGCATGTATTTGCCCTCTAACCGGACCAGGGACGTAGCCAGGGGGGGGGGCACGAGGGCCATGTCCCCCACCTGAGCAAAAACAAATATACTAGATACAACGAGATTCTATGACGACCCGACCCCCTACACCCCCCCCCCCCCCCCTCCCCTCCCTCCTCCCCGGCCAACAACATACCTATGTCTGAGGAGCGAAATTTGTTTCTACCACCGACAGACAAATCTTGGCTACGTGCCTGAACCGGGCACGATTAGCCGGTTTAACACAAGGCGGTCGAATTCGCCGGATCTAATACACAAACACAATCGACAAACAATGCTTTGGCCGACCTCAAATGAAGATTCGGGCAATAGTCTCGACGGTGGCAGGTTACAGGCGCGGATCCAGGATTTCGGTCAGGGGGGGGGGGGGGGGGGGGAGGCGCGACATACAAAAAGTTGCTCCCTACGGGCGCGTTTGTATGGCGCGACATGGGCGCGACATGGGCGCGTCCCGGGTTCAGGGAGGGGGGGTGTAGCGCCCCCTGGATCCGGGCCTGGGTTACATGTACATTGTACATATAAAGTAAGTCTGTCTCGCATCGTCTTGGGTTGCGTGCTGGCAATATGCCCGATAATTTTTTTAGACGAGGATTTCTGTCTGTGGTTCTATCAACAATATCGCCATGACTGTTCACATGCTATAGAAAGCATATTATTAATTTGATTTACTAGTAATGTGTTCATTAAATAAGAACAAAAAACGAGAATCACGCGAGCTTTTCACTAAACCCACATACGGGCGGGCTTTATATTATCACACTATTATATTGCGCACCTCGCCTGTCTTAGCGGCCTACACAATGGATGGTGTTACACTAGAGCGTCACGCACAGGTGCGCGACTTGGGAGTCATCTTAGACTCAAAGTTGAACTTCGCTTCTCATGTGGACGCTACAGTCGCAAAGGCCAAACGTATGCTTGGACTGCTTATCCGCAGCATGCAGCTGCCAGCTCCCCGTCGCCATGTAAAGTTCGATCACAAGGTCATGTTGTGTGCTTTCAACGCTCATGTCCGCTCCATTGTCGAATACGGGAGCGTGGTCTGGTCGGGAGCGGCAGTGACTCATCTTAAACGGCTGGAACGCATTCAGCATTCCTTTTTGATTTGGCTCGCGTGTTCATCTGACCACAGCTCCTTTAACCTAGCTTACGATCACTTACTGCAGCATTTCAAGGTTTCCTCCATAAAATCTCGTTTCATGCAGCATGATCTTATGTTCATACACAACGTTTTTCATGGCCGACTTGACAGTCCCCAGCTCCTGTCATGCTTTCACCTGTCGGCTCCGGCCAGACGGATCAGGTCGCCTGTGCTCTGGCATATACCGTTTGCACGTGTCGCTGCTGTGAAAAACAGATCTTTTTGCCGAATTTCTTCCATGTGTAACGAGATTCTTAACGCCTGCGTATCCCTAGATTTCTTTTGCTCGCCATCATCCGACTACAAATCTGCTGTGCGGTCACATGTATCTCGGGCAGGTGCCTTTTGAGCCTTTTGAGCTCGCAGCCAGGCTTCACCACGCGAGGGCTCATCGAATGGTTATGTGTGTGTACTTGTGTGTGTCCTGTGTGCGTGTGCGTGTGCGTGTGCGTGTGCGCGTGCGTGTGCGCGTGCGCGTGCGCGTGCGCGTGCGCGTGCGCGTGCGCGTGCGCGTGCGCGTGCGCGTGCGCGTGCGCGTGCGCGTGCGCGTGCGTGCGTGTATGTGTAGGTGTCTTGTCTGTCGTCTTGCATGCGTGTGTATTTTAAGTGAAAGTCATAGTTTTATCTCCTGACTTCGCATGTAACCGGGTTTTGTGCCTGTTGGTGATTTATCAATAAATACAAATGCACCGGACACGTGGGCTCAATAATGGCAGCTCTAATGGCTTTCGCCTGGGTCCATTTTTTTAACTCAGAAACGATATTTTAACATGATTTATTTTACAAATATTTTTTTATTATATTTATATAGTTCCAATTTCAATAATTGCATTAAAAACAAATGTTTATTATAATGCTTTCAATACACTTCAATTTTTAAACACCCTTGATTGTTTACGCCAGCAACGCAAACTGCGCCGGCGTAAACAACTCCGTCGGCACCTTGGTGAAACGGACTCATTTACGGTGCGTAGCTTTTGATGGCGTAGCTAACGCATTTCGTAAGTTACGCCAAAAGCTTTATGAAACGAGGCCCTGGTAACTAGTTTCACGCTGCGTGGTTTTTGTTTTATTGTTTTGGAATTGACACACGGCGCTAAACGTGGCTACGTATTTTACAACTTTGTAATTGTATCGCTCGACTAAATTCCTGTGTTTTAACATCCAGTGCGGACATTTCGAATTGCGTGCCGCACCGTGTACTGTGCCGATGTGGATCCTTCGGTGTCGCTATCGTAAGCTGTGTGCCCCGGTGTGTCGTATGCTGCGCAATAAGCCGTGCATCTGTGGTTCAGGTTTCACGGAGCTGCCGACGTGTCCGGTGTGTCTGTAATACGCCGTGCATATGTGGTTCAGGTTTCACGGAGCTGCCGACGTGTCCGGTGTGTCTGTAATACGCCGTGCATATGTGGTTCAGGTTTCACGGAGCTGCCGACGTGTCCGGTGTGTCTGTAATAAGCCGTGCATCTGTGGTTCAGGTTTCACGGAGCTGCCGACGTGTCCGGTGTGTCTGTAATAAGCCGTGCATCTGTGGTTCAGGTTTCACGGAGCTGCCGACGTGTCCGGTGTGTCTGTAATAAGCCGTGCATCTGTGGTTCAGGTTTCACGGAGCTGCCGACGTGTCCGGTGTGTCTGTAATAAGCCGTGCATCTGTGGTTCAGGATTCACGGAGCTGCCGACGTGTCCGGTGTGTCTGTAATACGCCGTGCATCTGTGGTTCAGGTTTCACGGAGCTGCCGACGTGTCCGGTGTGTCTGTAATACGCCGTGCATCTGTGGTTCAGGTTTCACGGAGCTGCCGACGTGTCCGGTGTGTCTGTAATACGCCGTGCATCTGTGGTTCAGGTTTCACGGAGCTGCCGACGTGTCCGGTGTGTCTGTAATAAGCCGTGCATCTGTGGTTCAGGTTTCACGGAGCTGCCGACGTGTCCGGTGTGTCTGTAATAAGCCGTGCATCTGTGGTTCAGGTTTCACGGAGCTGCCGACGTGTCCGGTCTGTCTGTAATACGCCGTGCATCTGTGGTTCAGGTTTCACGGAGCTGCCGACGTGTCCGGTGTGTCTGTAATACGCCGTGCATCTGTGGTTCAGGTTTCACGGAGCTGCCGACGTGTCCGGTGTGTCTGTAATACGCCGTGCATATGTGGTTCAGGTTTCACGGAGCTGCCGACGTGTCCGGTGTGTCTGTAATAAGCCGTGCATATGTGGTTCAGGTTTCACGGAGCTGCCGACGTGTCCGGTGTGTCTGTAATACGCCGTGCATCTGTGGTTCAGGTTTCACGGAGCTGCCGACGTGTCCGGTGTGTCTGTAATAAGCCGTGCATATGTGGTTCAGGTTTCACGGAGCTGCCGACGTGTCCGGTGTGTCTGTAATAAGCCGTGCATATGTGGTTCAGGTTTCACGGAGCTGCCGACGTGTCCGGTGTGTCTGTAATACGCCGTGCATATGTGGTTCAGGTTTCACGGAGCTGCCGACGTGTCCGGTGTGTCTGTAATAAGCTGTGCATCTGTGGTTCAGGTTTCACGGAGCTGCCGACGTGTCCGGTGTGTCTGTAATACGCCGTGCATCTGTGGTTCAGGTTTCACGGAGCTGCCGACGTGTCCGGTCTGTCTGTAATACGCCGTGCATCTGTGGTTCAGGTTTCACGGAGCTGCCGACGTGTCCGGTGTGTCTGTAATACGCCGTGCATTTTTGGTTCAGGTTTCACGGAGCTGCCGACGTTTCCGGTGTGTCTGTAATACGCCGTGCATCTGTGGTTCAGGTTTCACGGAGCTGCCGACGTGTCCGGTGTGTCTGTAATACGCCGTGCATCTGTGGTTCAGGATTCACGGAGCTGCCGACGTGTCCGGTGTGTCTGTAATACGCCGTGCATCTGTGGTTCAGGTTTCACGGAGCTGCCGACGTGTCCGGTGTGTCTGTAATACGCCGTGCATCTGTGGTTCAGGTTTCACGGAGCTGCCGACGTGTCCGGTGTGTCTGTAATACGCCGTGCATCTGTGGTTCAGGATTCACGGAGCTGCCGACATGTCCGGTGTGTCTGTAATACGCCGTGCATCTGTGGTCCAGGTTTCACGGAGCTGCCGACGTTTCCGGTGTGTCTGTAATACGCCGTGCATCTGTGGTCCAGGTTTCACGGAGCTGCCGACGTGTCCGGTGTGTCTGGAGCGGATGGACGAGTCGGTGGACGGCATCCTCACCGTGCTCTGTAACCACTCCTTCCACGGCAGCTGCCTCAGCCAGTGGGGCGACACCAGGTCGGTCCACAGCCGGGTGGGTTCTCATTTCTCAGTGCCTGAAAGGCTAGAACAACTTTCTCCAACAGCCTGGTGTGTGAAGTTTTCGTGGAAATTAATGTTTATTCGATGCTGTTTCCAAATTTGCTCCTGTTTTAGTCATTTTTACGCCGTTTTGTTATGAAGTTACTGACGCTTGTACTGTAGCTCTTCGCTACAGTACAAGCGAACACACATTGGCTTTGTAGTATGCTCAGGAATGCAGGACAGCCGTGTGGGCTTCATACACACAACGCGAGACCCAAGCAACTCTTGTAACTCATCTAACCCATATACCACACTGTCTCTTCTTCGTTCTGTCCGACAGCTGCCCGGTGTGTCGGTACGTGCAGACCCCGGAGCTGGCGGAGGATAACTTTTGTTTCGAGTGTCAGGCGAGTGACAGCCTGTGGATCTGTCTGATCTGCGGCCACGTCGGCTGCGGCCGGTACGTCGGCGGCCACGCCTACAGGTCAGTCGTGGGGGGATCAGGCGAGTGACAGCCTGTGGATCTGTCTGATCTGCGGCCACGTCGGCTGCGGCCGGTACGTCGGCGGCCACGCCTACAGGTCAGTCGTGGGGGGATCAGGCGAGTGACAGCCTGTGGATCTGTCTGATCTGCGGCCACGTCGGCTGCGGACGGTACGTCGGCGGCCACGCCTACAGGTCAGTCGTGGTGGGATCAGGCGAGTGACAGCCTGTGGATCTGTCTGATCTGCGGCCACGTCGGCTGCGGACGGTACGTCGGCGGCCACGCCTACAGGTCAGTCGTGGTGGGATCAGGCGAGTGACAGCCTGTGGATCTGTCTGATCTGCGGCCACGTCGGCTGCGGACGGTACGTCGGCGGCCACGTCTACAGGTCAGTCGTGGTGGGATCAGGCGAGTGACAGCCTGTGGATCTGTCTGATCTGTGGCCGGTACGTCGGCGGACACGCCTACAGGTCAGTCGTGGTGGGATCAGGCGAGGACAGTGATGATGATGTGGCTACGTAGTGTCCAAAATGTTGGTACCAAATTTATTAAACTATTGATAAAAATGTGCACAGAAGTCATTGCTATTGTAATTTTCAAAGGCTATCGCACGTTTGAGGACTTGTTAGGAATGTTTCTGGGTAGTTTTGATAGGGTGTACTGTCGGATTCCTCCACATTATGAGGCAATGTGTTGCCTTATAGCGTGACGGCGGACTGAATGCGCAGTGGAATGGTCGCGATGTGGAGACATCTAGGAACGGCGTGTTGGCGAGTTTGTTTATAGAGGGTTCTCGGTGCGATGAACGCCACGGATAGCCTACGCGAGAGGGCGTAGAAGTTCCAGAGGTCAAATCATGCGCATGTCTTACGGGAGTGACAGTATGTAACCACTAGTCGACAGTGCCGCTGCACTGTTAACCGTAAAATGTATGAGGACTCGGCGTTTTAGAGGAGACTCAGCGCTATCGTGTTCTCTGCTATTCCCATTTAGTTGTTGTGTTCATTAATCCGTATGAATCAACAATCGTTCTGTTATCAAATTTTGACCACCTTCCACTATCGTAAGGCTCACTCTCTACTCACTCACTCACTCACTCACTCACTCACTCACTCACTCACTCACTCACTCACTCACTCACTCACTCACGGCGGTCAGTAGGGGAGACCGGGGTCACTTGGCCGTTTTTTTTTAAATATATTTTAAAATCATGGTCACATTTGATCACTTACACAATGCTAATAGGTGTTAAATTTATTTGTTGTTCCGGCATATTAAGCATACAATGATAGTACAGTTCGTTTTAGTAGCATTTACACATTTGTACAGGTCACTCAACCGGTCAAGTCACCCCGGGCCCGGGGCGATTTGGCCGGGGGGGGGGGAGCGGAGTAGGTAATCCCCACTGCGGGCGAGTCAGCTTCAACGACGAAGGACGTGAGCAGACCAGTGTATGGTCGCCCCCGCAGGAGAGCCTTTTGTGAACACCGTCTTGCAGCGCGGCTGCCTGAGACGGTGTCGTCGTTCTTCTGTCGCCGAATAGACCGGACTCGGCAGACCGGACTGCCGGTCTCGGCAGACACGACTTTCAGGAAGGCGCTATTCCGCACCCGCTCCACCGCAGCCAGCAGTTGGTCACGTGTGTACGCGGCGCGATTGCCGCGCTTGACCAAAGGCCGATCCAGGGGGTCATGGGGCCATGCCCCCCCCCCCCCCCACACACACACACACCGAGACTGTTCAAGGGGGCCAAACTATGTTTTTCTCCCCCCCCCGTCTTTTCGCTGACGGCTGACGGCTGACGGCTGACGGCTGACGGCCTGCTACCCCCCCCCCCCCTTGAAAATACGCCACTGGATCCCCCCCCAAAAAAACGGTTTGATCCGCCCTTGCTATTGACGTAGGTGCGCATGAGATATCTGTGCACAGAGTAAGTGCAATTAGTATAATCATTTTTACCAAACCTGGGCGACTTGGCCGCCCGCCCCCCGGCCAATTCACCCCGAGCACACCGGCCAAGTCGCCCGGAACGGTTTTTGAATCAAAACAGTCTTCACATTCGCCAAAGTTGTCGCTAAAACTAGCAAATCGGTTACACAGTTGCTTGAATTGCTACCTACATCGCACCATATTGTCGGAATTTGGATGCGACCCAAATACACCATACAAAGTTTCGTGCTGAAGCAAAAGTTACGTGTTTGGGTGAAAATTCCCGTTCCATCAGTTTTGAAGAAAACTATAGGAGCAGGCATGTTGTTGTTTTTGCTCCGGTTACTACCAACGCCGAGAGATGGTGACAGGTTCAAATGCATTCCTTTAGGGTTGCCAGAGAGCGTAAACATGCGGGCGGCTAACTGTCAAGTGACCCCGGTCTCCCCTATGTAATACATCTGCTTGAGGTCTGAGCCTGTGTTTTGCGTGTGCGTCCCAGTGTGTACCATCCGACTCTGCCCCCCCCCCCCCTCCGACTCTGACCCGCCCCCGCCCCTCCGACTCTGACCCGCCCCGGTCCGTTTTTGCAGCCACTTCCTGGACACCGGCCACACGTACACGATGCGGGTGGGCAGCACGCGCGTCTGGGACTACGTGGGCGACAACTTCGTCCACCGGCTGGTGCAGAACAAGGAGGACGGCAAGATGGTGGAGGTCGAGGACGGCGGGCCCGGACAGCAGGACTCCAAACATGTTAGTTGAGAGACCGGCCGGGCTTTACCGGGGCAGTCACCGTCCGGGGTTATTCTGAGTGTATGCATTTAGTGACCAGGCTTATTCTGGGGTTACTGTGTCCCCTTCTCTTCAGACACCTTCGATAAAAATACCCCTTTTGTATTAATATTCATAACTTAAATGGAAAGCTCAATTTGAGAGTCTGAAATCTTCGAAAATACTTTATGGAACTACGCCATACTATCTTTACGTCACGTATTTAAATTTGAACCACCTGGTGCTATTTCATGTCACCATTCGAACGTTCCCAGTGTTTAATAACATGTGGTTCCTGGTTAAATTAGAACCACCTCGTGCTATTTCATGTCACCATTCAAACGTTCCCAGTGTTAATAGCATGTGGTTCCCGGTTAAATTTGAACCACCTCGTGCTATTTCATGTCACCATTCAAACGTTCCCAGTGTTGAATAACATGTGGTTCTTGGTTAAATTTGAACCACCTCGTGCTATTTCATGTCACCATTCAAACGTTCCCAGTGTTGAATAGCATGTGGTTCCTGGTTAAATTTGAACCACCTCGTGCTATTTCATGTCACCATTCAAACGTTCCCAGTGTTGAATAACATGTGGTTCTTGGTTAAATTTGAACCACCTGGTGCTATTTCATGTCACCATTCAAACGTTCCCAGTGTTGAATAACATGTGGTTCCTGGTTTCACTGCAAAAGATACACATCTTTCACCTCTTTGTAACCAATGTTTACACCCGGCTGACCTCTGCTGGCCTGACCTGACAGGGTGACACTGAGGAGAAGCTGGAGGGGATCCAGCTGGAGTACACGTACCTGCTGACCAGCCAGCTACAGTCGCAGCGCCAGTACTACGAGGAGTGCATCGCGCGCATCGAGAAGGACGGACAGAAACAGGCCGAGGAGCTGCGCGAGCGCACCCGACAGTCGGTGGAGGAGACGCTGACGCTGAGGGAACGCGTCCAGCAGGCCGCCAGAGACCGGGCCGCCGCGGAGAAAAAGGTGAGGGCGGGGCGTTTGTCGGAGAGTGGGAGCGGAGGAGGTGTGAAGGGGTGGGTGGGAACGAGCACGGCTTAAGAGCGCCCGGGGTTTGCGTGGCTCAGGTATCAAGTCTCGGTTCGTTTTTTCGCGATGGGTTTGTAGTTTCCCCGCAGTAAGCACGTTATTCGGTATGGATACATTTCTGGTTTGGAAGTTGGACCCTCACCGGCGGCGGTGTGGGTTGGTGGAATTTTCGGTGCTGTAAACGGGGATCCAATGAAGTCGGTCCGGGAGACATATTGTTTGACTATAGATTAGCTGTGCCGTTATGCTGACGTCACGATCACGTCATGGACAGAGGCGGAACCCGCTATTTATCATCGGGCCGTCATATTTCGATTGTTTTCAGATTAGATTCTACCCAGTAACGCATGTCAATCCTGGTATCCTTGGAAGACCGGTGGGGAGGGTTTAGCATTATCATGGTCTTTCCTCACTTATGTTCGGCTCCGCCCTGGCCGTCGAGCGCATTCCTAACTTCCGTGGGCGCCACATAGCCTCAGTAGCTGAGCTGGCGCCATAAAGCCCAAATTATCATCATCATTCCTAACTTCCAAGCACTGACCGTTGAGCTGACGACTCTCCGTAGCTCCTACGGCCTTGTCCGGGCGGGTGAGGGGGGGGGGCTAACCGTTGAGCTGACGACTCTCCGTAGCTCCTACGGCCTTGTCCGGGCGGGTGAGGGGGGGGGGCTAACCGTTGAGCTGACGACTCTCCGTAGCTCCTACGGCCTTGTCCGGGCGGGTGAGGGGGGGGCTAACCGTTGAGCTGACGACTCTCCGTAGCTCCTACGGCCTTGTCCGGGCGGGTGAGGGGGGGGGGGGGGGCTAACCGTTGAGCTGACGACTCTCCGTAGCTCCTACGGCCTTGTCCGGGCGGGTGAGGGGGGGGGGGCTAACCGTTGAGCTGACGACTCTCCGTAGCTCCTACGGCCTTGTCCGGGCGGGTGAGGGGGGGGGGGCTAACCGTTGAGCTGACGACTCTCCGTAGCTCCTACGGCCTTGTCCGGGCGGGTGAGGGGGGGGGGGCTAACCGTTGAGCTGACGACTCTCCGTAGCTCCTACGGCCTTGTCCGGGCGGGTGAGGGGGGGGGGGCACTAAACCGCATTGATCAATGATCGGACACGTGATTGAAGACCCTGTTTGTGACGGGTAGACTGGCTGCTTTGCGGTGCACGATTGGCCACTGGCGCGACACACCGTATGTTATTGGTACGTTGCTGGCCTCTTACCTCAAATGCCTCTGTCTCAGACTCATAGCGAGCGATCCGTCGGGAGTTACGCGCAATGCTCCGTTTAAAATCTTAAACGTCGAAAACTGTCTCAGATCGGTTCGATGTATTGGGTGCTTTTGGTAGGTATGAATTGTTCATGTTCCCTCGTGGAATTCTGTTTGTTTGGTGGAACAGAAAGCGGGGAAATGTGGCGCAAATGTGAGCGTATTTTGCCGAACACTGATGTGGCTGTGGCATTCCATTGAAAATCATTCGGACATATTCCGAAGCTGCATTTCAAATTAAAATCGTTCTTAGTACCGACAACCCAAGTAGCTTTAATAAAGCTCCTATTTATTAGCTTTCATCTACGGACGCACGATCGAAGTGGGACATTTTCATTGGTGGCCGCCATCTTGTGGAAAACACTCGGGTATTATCCACGGAAACCAAAATGTCGCATGAAAGATTCCGCGGAACGATACCTCTAGACGAGTGAACTGTCGATGGCCATGCGGAATATTTCACCCCAAGTCACGGAGTTTCATATCGCCGAGCACAGGGCTGTGTCATGGTCAAACGTCATAGAGCCTATCCTAAGGTGTTGACCATCACTTGGCCCTCCAATTTTGCCAGAGTCATTGGTGACGTTATTAGCGGCGTTATAGCTTCTGTTCCTGACGTGCCCCCGAGCGGACGAGCCAGCTCCGAGAGTCGACAATATTAGCGCACCACGCAGGGAGTATTGTGCATCATTTTTGTTGTTGTTCAGTTAGTTTGTTAAAGTAAGGTTAGGAATTAGGATTTAGTTTTGTTTGTAGTTAACTTAACCCGCGCACTGCAGGGGGGGTGATTCCCCCCCCCCCCTCCCTCAGGTTTTTCGCGGATAGCGAAAAAAGGCGGCGCAGCGCCGCCGGGTTTTGACTCACCTGTTAGGACATCATTTGCGCACACTTTGAGAAAAAAAGAGCCTCGGGTCATCTCAGGCGAGGTCACCAGACCAGGTCAAGTGACCCCACCTCCAAAAACGTTTGCAGTTGTGCCAAATCCAGGGTTTATCACCGATCAGTTTGAAACTCACACGGTGGCATGAGGGCATAAGTACTTACAATTCGTGTATCTCGGAATTTTTATATCGGTGATCTAAGGTCAGGTCAATTTCGTGACCTCCCCATAATAAGTCTATGGGGAAATATTAAAATGCTTCTTACTTCAAGGATATGCATGATATTAGTCCAATTACTTCTGGATCATGTTATTATAGGATGTTCTTGATGATCCAAGTGTAAGTTTTGTTCAGTGACCCCTATGGGGTCATTTGAGGTCATCCGAGCTCACCATCACTTGTTTGTCAATAACTCGCGACATAATGAAGATAGAGAAGTAAAACCGACAGAAATGTGTTTGGCTCGGTCTCTCTATATGCAACATGACCTACTTGGGTATTGACCTCAGGTCAAGGTCACGTGACCCGTGGTCATATTTTTAAGTTGACTTTGTAAGGTCACCATGTATATCATTCGAAGCGCCTTGACGAGATAAACACAATGGTGTAAACAATTTTCCGTTATCGTTATTAAATACAAAGTTAATAGCGAAAAAACGTTTTTAAAAAACAAACAAAAAATCATTTTTTGACCTCTGGAGCCTCGCATATTGACCTGAGATCAAATTTGAAGACACCTTGTCGATTGCAAATTTAAATGGCTGGCGATCGTTTTTCCCGCTTGTTTCTAGCTAGCATAGTTCCCGAGATATATGGGAATTTCTGGAGCGAAGTCATAAAACAGGGGAAAAACTGGAAAATTTGACCTTTGATGACCTCTGGTGACCTCAATTTTGACCTGACCTAAAAAAATACAGAAATATTTTCGATAGAACTTGTATCAAGCTATCAAACGCCGTTTTCCGCTTGTCGTTACGTAGCGTAGTTTTCAAGATCTTATGAGGGGGCGGAAATCACCCCCCCCCCCCCCCCTGCAGTTCGTGTTCGGCGCAAACCCCCTGCAGTGCGCGGGTTAAGAATGTTAATTCAACAACAGATCACAATTCACTTTGTTTTCTAACGCCGAAATATTTGTTATCTCTGAAATCCTACAGTTATCACATGTCAGTTCACTCAGTTACACTTAAATGGTTCGAGCGCGATTATTTTCTCCCACTCCACAACAATGACTAATGACTTGACCAGTATCAATCAAGGCCAGGGGGTGTCATCCCGGGATTCCCCATGTACCGGCTGCCGAGCGGCTCAGCATTAGCGATGACGTCACTGGTTCGCTGGTGCAGTCGTGGTCACTGCACATGGGTCATCCAAAATTAGTTAACCCGCGCGGCGCTGGGGTCTCCAGCCGAACGCGCGGCGCTGGGGGGTAAATTTTACCCCCTCGTATCTTCCGAACCAATAACCGCAGCGAGACGCGCAATGCGGCGTTCGCAAGCTCTCAACGAGAATAATCGAATGCATACTCGAAATTCTTAAAATAAGGTCACATGTCAGGTCACGGTCAGGTCAAATGTAAAATGTAAGTATTTGAGTTTTGGGGGCTATACTTTCCATCCAAAGCCTTATATTGCAACTATTATCTCACAAAATGCTCCAGAGTGTATAATGCATTTCCTGCATAAGTAAAAGTGAAATTGTAAGCAAAGGTCAAGGTCAAGGTCAGGTCACGCAAGGTCACAGGTCTACGAAAGCCATGCGACACATGTTGTATGGGTTATTTTACACGTATAATTCGATAGAAGCAGCCATTTTCACAGCCTGACACCATATAATCGTCCTCAGGTCAAGGTCAGGTCACAATAAGGTCAAAATTTGAAATTGATTAATCTAAATAAACATTGCATGTTTCTAGACTAGTTTTGTCTTCGAAATACAGTGGTGGCATTTATTTGTCTGTATCTGGTCAGTAAAAGCCAAAAAACGCAATTTTAAAAAATGACGTCATGAGTTACTTGTTCTTAGAGAGCCATAAGTCAGTCAAAAATAAAGAAATTGCTTTGAAATTTGGTTTGAACATCGTTCATACTCGGTTCTCTAATATATCTTCCGGTTTTTTGAAAATCTTCAAACAAAAAACTTTTGTGGAAATTCTTCCCAAAAAATCATTTTATTTTTATTTTTGGGGGTCAAAAACCCAAAATTTTGTAAATCTGAGATAGCCATGTCAAAGACAATGTTATTTCCCTTCTTTTGACGCCTTGTATTTGCAATTTGCAGTAACACGCTATTTTCTACGATTTTTCAAACATTTAACGTTTTTTCACCAAAAATGACATGGCATGACGTCACTAAAACGTCATTATCTGCCACAAATTTTCACGAATTAAAAAAAAAAATGGCAGAAGACGTAGAATTGATGCACCATAAGCTACCGTAAGTTTCACTTTGATATCTGTCATAGTTGTCAAGTTATGGAGAAAATCCGGGAGGGGGGTAAAATTTACCCCCCCCCCCAGCGCCGCGCGGGTTAAAGTATCATGATTCTGAAATAATTGGCCTGATAAAATGCATAATCTCTGAATAGGAAGCATTTGTATATTTTCTCATTTACTTATAATGGAGAGGTCATGGAATTGATCTGACTTTAGGTCACCAATACACAAATGTGAGATAAACGAATTGTAGGTACTTATGACCTTATGCAATCCTGCAAGTTTCAAATCTCTCGGAAAAACACTGACTTTGGCACGACCACAAACATTTTTGGAATTAAGGTCACTTGACGTAACCTGTTGACCTGACCTGAGATCACCCGAGGTAAACAATTTCACACCATGTGGGTAATTGATGCCCAAACAGCTGTGCCAAATTTGGCGGCCGCCATCATGCATAGCCGCCATTTTCCCGCTATTCATGAAAAACCGGAGGGCGGAAATCACCCCCTCCCCCTCCCCCCCCCCCCCCCCCGGCAGTGCGCGTGTTAAGTCAATGTCGGTGACCTGAGCGTGCCACTGCTCAGTCGATTTGTCGTGGAATGCTCCATATGAGAAATAACACAGAACAAATAATATTTTTCAGTGATATTTAATCCTCTCTGAAAACGAGGAGGTAATACGAACTACCCGTGAACTACTTTCAAACCACTCATATTTTTAGCAACAGACGTCAAACAGATATTGACACAAATATGGGTGCGGGTTCCCGCGTTCTGTTTATGCTGTATATACTCTGCGCAGACGCCGCTCACGTCAGCCGCGCGTGACGTAACATTCGTCTCACGCGAGGAAAGGGAAATGTCCGGGATTTCTCACGACACGCTCTGCAATCTGCATAGGAGGCGAGCCACGCACCGTACCTCGGGAGGGGTCACAGACGAGCACATTTAAACGGCATGGTAATTGAAAGGTTGTTGAAGTTTACGAGTTATGGAAATATAAAGGTTAAGTTCTGCTGGTTGTCAGCAATTATGTGTTGCTGGTGTAAATATGCCCAGTTTGCGTCAGCAGTCTTCAGGTTCAATGGCTGGTTTTCCACCGGGTAAACATGGCAATCTTCAGTCAGTTTTGGACGGTGCAGCACTAGCGTAGCAAAGGTCAAAAGTACCGTCGCTCAAACATTCACGATTCATGTCCGTGACCTTTTGTAGGCTATCAAATGCCTACGAAACATTCGTCCCACAAACCTTACTGTTATCACTTTCGACGGGAAATGTACGATGTTGGATGATAATGCTATTGAAGCCGTACTTGGTCATACTGATGATGTTGGGATGTACAGAGCAGGGGCGGCGGATTGCGGAGAGCAGGGTACCCAAAAGCCCCCAGTCGAAAATCCTGTGGGGCAAAAGGGTTATTTTACCCCCCAGATTTTAGCCGGCTCATTGACCCCGTTTCCATGGACAGGCGGATTACAGAAGGATTAGATCAGGCTCAGCGGCGTGGCTGTGATCCGGATCACGTGGCATGTTTCCTTGGCTAATCCGCTACTGAGCGGATCAGACGCTCGCAGCAAAATAAGGGATCAGCGTGGATTTGTGCGCCGGGCACTGGCCCGCCACCCGGGGTGTTTGGATAGGACACAGGGCGGAGGGCACGCTGGCCCGCCGGCCCGAGCTATTGTTCAGGATGGGTGGAAGGTTTGTGTTCGCTGGGGTGGGGGGGGGGGGGGGGCTGTTTTCCCGCTGATCCCGATCAAGCCCGCTCAGCTCAAACGCTACCGGGATTAGAGACGGGATTACCGCTCGGCCTGGGGAAGGGATTACCGCTCGGCCTGGGGAAGGGATTACCGCTCGGCCTGGGGAAGGGATTACCGCTCGGCCTGGGGAAGGGATTACCGCTCGGCCTGGGGCTGGGATTACCGCTCGGCCTGGGGCTGGGATTACCGCTCGGCCTGGGGCTGGGATTACCGCTCGGCCTGGGGAAGGGATTACGGGTGTTTCCATGGGTCGCGGAATCGCGATCACAGCGCTCATCGCGATCACAGCACTCATCGCGATCACGGCATTCATCGCGATCACAGCACTCATCGCGATCACGGCATTCATCGCGATCAAGGAGGATTAGAGGTGCCCATGGAGACGGGGTCATTATCTCACGTTTCAGCTGTGTGACGTATTTTTCCCGATTTCGTCTTAACCAATCATAGACCTTATGCAATGATTTCCACGTGTGCTCTGGCGATGAATACACATCCATTTATAATGATTAGTGAACCACTGTCTAGATGTGTGTCATTAATTTGTATAACTAGAGGCGATTATTGCTTGCTTTGCTTAGCGAAAATCGACATTGACCAGCGGCAGGGTCTGCACTATAAATGTCTGTCGCAAACAAAGCTGGAATTTGTGTCATCTACATGTCATCCACAGGTGTGACAGATTCGGGGGTGGGGGTGCAGTTGACCCCTGGCAAAAAGAAGAGGGTAAAACCATATTTTTGCCCCTCGATCTGGCGGGCCTTAGAATGGTAAAAGTAATGGCCGAATTTGTCGATGTAAAATGAAGTATTCAGCCAGCTTTGGGTAGCAGGTATCTATAAAATCACAGCGCAAAAAAATAGCGCCTGCGGTGCAAAATACATGAGTGGGCACAATACTGAACACCCATATTGCAATATATGTGTAGCAAATAGTGCAATTTACACACCTTTCCTGTCTTTCATCACGAACTTGTATGTCGGCACACTTCTCTGCTCAACAGCACATTTGTTTAGAATTAACTCGGCAAATTGCCCCACAGCCCCTGCCATTCCACTCTAATCCCGCGGACCGCCGCAAGAGGGGCAGGGAGGGCAGTTGACCCCCAATCTAAGAGTTTTTGATAAATGTAATCCGAATGTTTTAATGAGATGGATTTCCGAGATCAGGACCGACGCTAAGCTAAGCTTGTTGTGCGGGCCCTAACCCCACCATCCGATCGCGCAATTCCAATCATTGGCAGAATTTAGTGGCGAAGTTTAAATTAAGCGAAGTAAGAATTTAGTGGCGTCCCCAAATACTGAGGACGGCCCTCCCGACTCGCTGGCTTGTGGGCAAAAATACCATTTTGGTCTTCTATGAAATCATAAGAGGGAGCCCTTCCGAAAAAAATATAAAAAACCGCGAGACAATAGGTAAGGGCCCTATCCGGGATGGCAAAGGTCCCCGAAGACCCGACATATGCCACTAAGGCCTAGGAAGGGCCTGAAAGAAAACCAGCCACTTTAAATAATGGGATTTTTAACTGAGATAGCAGTTTGGAAGGTCATGTGGAGAAATCACTTATAGTATACCATAGGCGTAGGAACAGGGGGGGGGGGGGGCATGGCTCCTCATTTTGTTGCCATTTTGTTCTTCTAAATATTGTATTTTGCTTGTTGAGAGAGATAGGAAATCTGTCAAAAGAGCCCCGACGAGAAGAGCCCAAATTTGCAAAGAAATATTCCATAGGGGTTTGGGTTTCATTCAACGAGATCAAAGCTTCACTGCCCCCCCCCCCCCCCCCCCCCCACACACACACACACACACACACACTTTTCGTGACGTTCCTGCATCCCTGCAGCATACTCTGTTTGGTTGTAAAGTTTCTCCTACCGAATATAATCGATGTTTTGTCCTGTCATTCAGCGCTGTGTCGAAAATTTCAGCGCTATGTCAAATAGCTTCATAAGGAAGCATGTGTTACAGGGGCCGTCCCACTTTTTTGAAAGTTGTCGAATCACACTTAATTGTATGTCTACATGTCAGGCGAGGTCTGCTGAACATGTTCGTGAACTTTTTTCCGAAAAAAAAATATCTTGGAAGATATTCAATTTTTAGTTTTAAGCGGAAAGTTGGGTTGGTGACGTCATATTTTTTTTTTTTAATAGCAGGGAAATCCTGTGTGCTGCCAAATGTATGACACATTTTGTGTCGACATCTATTGCGCAGAAAAGATTGCGAACCACCCGGTGTCTAGATTGGCTAGCACTATCAGCTGGAGTTGTTGCAGCAGTTGGCCGCCAGGGACCGCTAGTGAGCCAGGGTGTTCTGACGTCGCAAGCAAATGGTAGCACTAAATATTTATTTATTTATTTATAAATAAATGAATAAATACATATTTAGTGTTAAATATTTAACTGGTACCATTTGCTTGCGACGTCATAACACCCTGGCTCACTAGCGGTCCCTGGCGGCCAACTGCTGCAACAACTTCAGCTGATAGTGCTAGCCTCTAGATTGCGAACCACCCGGGGATCGAGAAAGGAAAGACGAAAATATTCCAAGGCCAATCTTTAAACAAGTCGACTATCATTGCCAGTTGGGTAAAGAGAGACGACGCTGTCGGTTTAGAGGCCCTATTCAAATACACATGGGCCTTATTTTTTTACAGATGTCAAAATCAAACTCGAATATCTTTTTGATTAAATCATTGTGGTTGTTTTAACTGCTGCCATACTTAATTGCAATGCCAAGCCATCAAAATGGCTATCTCATCTCAAATATAATGTTAAGCTGGGATAGTCCATTTAAAAGCAGCGTTACTGGACCAGCGAACGAACACTTCCCCACGGACGATATTATGCTAGTTGTGTAAGCAACGATGAGACAATCATTGCATTTGTACTTATTTACTTTATAAATAATTATTGTATCATAAGTTCCGAACTTTTACCGTTCAATTATTTTCTTCTTTCGAAGCACTCAATGTCATAACAATATGCGCCACTTTAGAAATTTGCGCCACTTCTCGCAATCTATACTAAATGTGCGAGTCTTTGTTTATGAAATGTAATTATGTAATTGTAAATATTATGTGTAATTGATGCCCAAACAGCTGTGCCAAATTTGGCGGCGCTGCGCGCCGCCGTTTTCTCCGCTATTCTCTAAACACCTCAGGGGGGAGAGACCCCCATCCACACCAGGGCGAGGGTTAACACGCGCCCTGGAGGGCCTCTGATAATTACACGCCCTGGAGGGGGGGGGGGGGCGGATTTCGCCCCCCCCCCCCCTATGATCTCGAAAACCACGCAACGTAGCGACAAGCGGAAAACGACGTTAGATAGATCGAGACAAGCTCTTTCGAAAGTATTTCGTTATTTTTTTTTCAGTTCAATATTGAGGTCACCAGAGGTCATCAAGGGTCAGACTTTCAAGTTTTCAAGACTTCGGTTCGAACACCCCCAAATATCTCGGGAACTATGATAGTTAGCAGCAAACGGAAAAAAGCAATCGAAAGTCATTGAAAAATACAATCGACATAGGTGTCCTCAGATTTGAGCTCAGGTCAATAGTTTAGGCTCCAGAGGTCATCGAATGTCAAAAAGGTGATTTTGTTTTCAAAACTGTTTTCCCCAAATAACCTTTTACCTAATAAAGATAAAGCAATAATGTGTACGCCATCGCGTGTGTCTTGTCAAGGCGCTTCGAATCTTATTCATGGTGACCGGGTTAGGTCAACTGAGAAATTTGACCTCAGGTCAAGGTCAAGTGGTGACCCAAGTTGGTCATGTTGCAGATTGGGAGACGTGTCTCGACGAGACAAACATATTGGTACCGTTTTCTCTTCTCTATCTGCATTATGTTGATAGTTATTGATACAACCGTGTTGGCGGTCACAAAATTGACCTGACCTTAGGTCACCGATATTAGAAATTCGAGATAAACAAATTGTTGGTATCTATGACCTTATGAAGTCCTGCAAGATTGAAACCAATCGGCATAAAACTGTGGCTGTGGTACTACTGCAAACGTTTTGGAGTTGAGGTCATCACGTGACCTGGTCTGGTGACCTGACCTGAGATGACCTGAGGCCAAGAATTTTACATAATGCGGGAAGTTCATTTCTAAACAGGTATACAAAAAACGGCAGCGCTGCGCGCCGCCGTTTTTGCGCTATCCTCGAAAAACCGGAGGGGTGGGCGGATTTCGCCCCCCCCCCCCCCCCTCCAGGGCGCGTGTTAAGGCACCTATGCCGAACCAACATCAGCGATCGAAGAGGGAGCAATCGCTCAAAAGTGGGGTGCAGTTAACATTGGTGGCTCCCTCGACCTAAAACGTGGGGCCCTCCCCCCCCCCCCCCCCCCCTCGGTTCTTAGGTATGCTTATGGGTTATGGCATTGCGGAATTATGAATTCATCGTTATTCCCCAGCTTTAAGGCATTCATCTCGAACCAATATCAGTGATCGAAGGGGGTGAAATTGCTGAAATGTGAGGGGCCAGTTATCATTGTTGCCCCGCTCCCCCCCCCCCCCCCCGTCTAAAAAGTGGGGCATGTGGCCCCCGCCCCCTTCCCTACGCGAGTCGTGAAATAGTTATTGTCCCAACTTCAAGGCATTCATCTCAAACTAATATCAGTGATCGATAAGGGATAAATCGCTCAAGTGTGTGTGTGGAGGGGGGGGGGCGTTATCATTACTGCCCCCCCCCCCCGCCTCAAAGTGGGAGCCCATGTGGCCCCCAGCCCCCGTCCATACGCCTGTGATTGTGAAGTTGTGAATTAATCATTATTCTGCCAACTTTATGACATTCATATCGAACCAAGATCAGTGATTGAAGAATTAGAAATTGCTCAAAAGTAGGGAGCGGTTAATATTGTTGGATCCCAGCCTAAAAAGTGGGGTCTTGACCTCCCCGGCCCCCTGGTTCTTACGCGTATGGGTTATGACTTTTTGGTATTGCGGGGTTGTGAATTCATCATTATTTTCGCAACTTTAAAGCATTCATATCGAACCAATATCAGTGTTTGAAGGAGGATAAATGTTCAAAAGTGTGTGTGTGTGTGTGGGGGGGGGGGCATTTAACATTGCTGGCCCCCCAGCCTGAAAAGTGGGAGGGCCATGGCCCCCACGGACTCCCCCCCCCGTGCCTACGCCTATGTCCTGGGACGTAGCTGGGGGCAGTCATATGCTGTTTTCAGCAATGACTACTTTCCGCATTCTTTTATATCACCCCGTCTAACACCCAAACTACATCTCATATGTTTTTATGTTTTTTCCATTCCTTAGCTGGGAGTGCCGAGACATTTTCTCTTTTGTTCTCTGGTGTTAATGAAAGGTGTCGTGCGTCGTTGGGATCGAGGGTGGGGGCACTCCTGGTCACCTATTAATGGGTGGCGGTTAGAAGAAGAAAAAAGTTATTGGTGACGTTATTGGTGACGTTATTGGTGACGTCATTACTGACGTCATTGGTGACGTACTTACTGACGTCATTGGTGACGTACTTACTGACGTCATTGGTGACGTTATCGGTTACTGACTGACGTACTTACTGACGTTATTTGCCGACGTTGCTGGGAGCGGATGCGAAGACGTCATGAACTGTACGGCGGATGCGAAGACTGTACGTCATGAACCACGTCATGAACACCCAATGAGCACATGCGTTGTGTATTGAAGATCTGGCCCTCTTCCGGCGGTTAGTTTGTTAGTTCAGAAGCCGGTTGATGATAGGACACAGAAACACGCAACCCTTGAAAAGTGACTACGCAGAGTGCAATTTAGCAAAGCGTGCAAGTGGAGCATGGAAACGTCGGATAATGTGTGCCCACTCACTGCGCATGACCGCTGAGTAGGCCAAGTTGTCTGTTCTTATGTTATTTTACGCATGCGGCGTAAATGAAGGTCACGCGGATGGTCACGCGGATGAGCAAGAAGTAATGTCTGAACGCATGTGTTATTCCATTACATGGTTAAAACTGAAACTACGTCGTGACACATGCAAACCTCCTGTGTTTTGTTTTTGTCTAGGATAATAAGCACGCCAGCCGGCAATCGGGTATGTTCGCAGCATTTCTCGTGCCGCGCCCAGCCTGTGCTTGTTGTGTTTACTATAACATTCCGAGGGCGGTACAGCGGCGGCACTGCACCATGGGGGCGTGTTGTCCGATAGGAAAGAGGCGCGTCTGTATTCTGTGGTCATCGGAAGAGCAGAACGGGGGAAGTCGAGGAAACGAGCCAGCTTCTTGGAGTGATTAAGAGAACACTCAACTAGGATATTCTCTGAATGAACACAGACTTGCGTTGTCCACCCTGCAACGAGTCACGACATTTATGTTGTGTCCCCATATAGGCTCAGGCTTTTCGGTTCGCATCTGCATTAGCTCAGACCTTTCTGTTGTCCCCCTCTCCTGTATCTCAGTCGAGAGAGCGCTGGGCAGCAAACTTCACCCGGTCCGGCGCGTCGTGGCATGTCTCGGTACATACCCCCACAACACACCCACCCTGGCCACATCACCGAAATGTGGCCCTCCCCGCCTCCAAAAGACGGCCGGCCGCTTCTCTCATTGAGCTCGTTAGCTGGTCTGAGGGCCGTGCCTGCTCGTGCTCGGTGTGGGCGTGTAGGGGGAGTTCTGCGTCTTATGTTTCGACTGCGTCGCTGTCTCGCCATGGTCCATGAAAGGACTCATGACGAAGCTATGGCCCGTAGCTTACGAGCACTCGGGTCGCGTCTGGACGCTGTTTTGACGTGAGCGGAGCGGCGCAGTTATGACTGATGCTGTGGGTGTCTGCACGCGCGCGTCAATGTCGGCGTGCGTTGATGTGTGTTGTGATGTGCGTTGATGTCGCGTCTGGACGCTGTTTTGACGTGAGCGGAGCGGCGCAGTTATGACTGATGCTGTGGGTGTCTGCACGCGCGCGTCAATGTCGGCGTGCGTTGATGTGTGTTGTGATGTGCGTTGATGTCGCGTCTGGACGCTGTTTTGACGTGAGCGGAGCGGCGCAGTTATGAGACTGATGCTGTGGGTGTCTGCACGCGCGTCAATGTGGGCGTGCGTTGATGTGTGCGTGCGTCAGTACGAGCGACTGAGATGGGTATTGCTGGCCCTCACTGCTGGCGCAGAACATAGACACACGGAGAATCAAGACAAACAAATGGCCAGACCTCTAGAGACGGCCGTGGCAGAGATGAGGGCCGCGGACGGTCGGCTGCTCTTTGTGCTGCCATTGGATGGTGATCACCATCAGCGCTGACTCCCTAGTCCAGCTATTTTGAAGGATCCCATTTCAGCCGTATTTCTATCGTGAACCCGTACGTATGTCTGCATGATTGTGTAACCAGCATGGTTGTTCGGACTTATGGCTGTTTAGAGCATTTGCTGTTGGTAAATTTGGCTTATTGATGCCAAAAAATACTGCAGTTTTAGATTATCGGCCAGCATGAACGAATAGGCATCGAAAATCGCAGCTATGTGCGGTGATCATGTCACATTTCCTCTCGAACTTCGAAGCCATGCCGTCGAAAACTTTTGATGATATGATAAGTAATGAGTTTCGATTATATCTGAGTTGTCAGCTGTCGGATGCATTCGAATAAGTTGAAAACTTGTGCGTCTCGCTGCTTCTCAATCAGGGCAATAATTCAGAAATGCCACAGTTCGGACTACTTTGATTCTGTCTGCTGATACATCATGTATATGTCTCTGCGTTTCAGAACACCGACCCAGTTTCAGTCTATGTTCTCTGCCGTCCCGAGTACAGCGGCTGACAGTCTATGTTCACTGTGTGCAGCAGCTGACAGTCTATGTTATCTCTGTGTGCAGCAGCTGACAGTCTATGTTCACTGTGTGCAGCAGCTGACAGTCTATGTTATCTCTGTGTGCAGCAGCTGACAGTCTATGTTCTCTGTGTGTGCAGCAGCTGACAGTCTATGTTCTCTGTGTGTGCAGCAGCTGACAGTCTATGTTATCTGTGTGTGCAGCAGCTGACAGTCTATGTTCTCTGTGTGCAGCAGCTGGCAGTCTATGTTCTCTGTGTGCAGCAGCTGACAGTCTATGTTATCTGTGTGCAGCAGCTGACAGTCTATGTTATCTCTGTGTGCAGCAGCTGACAGTCTATGTTCTCTGTGTGCAGCAGCTGACAGTCTATGTTCACTGTGTGCAGCAGCTGACAGTCTATGTTCTCTGTGTGCAGCAGCTGACAGTCTATGTTCTCTGTGTGCAGCAGCTGGCAGTCTATGTTCTCTGTGTGCAGCAGCTGACAGTCTATATGTTCACTGTGTGCAGCAGCTGACAGTCTATGTTCTCTGTGTGCAGCAGCTGACAGTCTATGTTCTCTGTGTGCAGCAGCTGACAGTCTATGTTCACTGTGTGCAGCAGCTGACAGTCTATGTTATCTCTGTGTGCAGCAGCTGACAGTCTATGTTCTCTGTGTGCAGCAGCTGACAGTCTATGTTCACTGTGTGCAGCAGCTGACAGTCTATGTTATCTCTGTGTGCAGCAGCTGACAGTCTATGTTATCTCTGTGTGCAGCAGCTGACAGTCTATGTTCTCTGTGTGCAGCAGCTGACAGTCTATGTTCTCTGTGTGCAGCAGCTGACAGTCTATGTTCTCTGTGTGCAGCAGCTGACAGTCTATGTTCTGTGTGTACATCAGCTGGCAGTCTATGTTCTCTGTGTGCAGCAGCTGACAGTCTATGTTCTCTGTGTGCAGCAGCTGACAGTCTATGTTCTCTGTGTGCAGCAGCTGACAGTCTATGTTCACTGTGTGCAGCAGCTGACAGTCTATGTTATCTCTGTGTGCAGCAGCTGACAGTCTATGTTCTCTGTGTGCAGCAGCTGACAGTCTATGTTCTCTGTGTGCAGCAGCTGACAGTCTATGTTATATGTGTGCAGCAGCTGACAGTCTATGTTCTCTGTGTGCAGCAGCTGACAGTCTATGTTCACTGTGTGCAGCAGCTGACAGTCTATGTTATCTCTGTGTGCAGCAGCTGACAGTCTATGTTCTCTGTGTGCAGCAGCTGACAGTCTATGTTCTCTGTGTGCAGCAGCTGACAGTCTATGTTCTCTGTGTGCAGCAGCTGACAGTCTATGTTCTCTGTGTGCAGCAGCTGACAGTCTATGTTCTCTGTGTGCAGCAGCTGACAGTCTATGTTCTGTGTGTGCAGCAGCTGACAGTCTATGTTCTCTGTGTGCAGCAGCTGACAGTCTATGTTCTCTGTGTGCAGCAGCTGACAGTCTATGTTCTCTGTGTGCAGCAGCTGACAGTCTATGTTCTCTGTGTGCAGCAGCTGACAGTCTATGTTCTCTGTGTGCAGCAGCTGACAGTCTATGTTCTCTGTGTGTGCAGCAGCTGACAGTCTATGTTCTCTGTGTGCAGCAGCTGACAGTCTATGTTCTCTGTGTGCAGCAGCTGACAGTCTATGTTCTCTGTGTGCAGCAGCTGACAGTCTATGTTCTCTGTGTGCAGCAGCTGACAGTCTATGTTATCTCTGTGTGCAGCAGCTGACAGTCTATGTTATCTCTGTGTGCAGCAGCTGACAGTCTATGTTATATGTGTGCAGCAGCTGACAGTCTATGTTCTCTGTGTGTGCAGCAGCTGACAGTCTATGTTCTCTGTGTGCAGCAGCTGACAGTCTATGTTCTCTGTGTGCAGCAGCTGACAGTCTATGTTCTCTGTGTGTGCAGCAGCTGACAGTCTATGTTATCTGTGTGCAGCAGCTGTCAGTATATGTTCTGTGTGTGCAGCAGCTGACAGTCTATGTTCTCTGTGTGCAGCAGCTGACAGTCTATGTTCTCTGTGTGCAGCAGCTGACAGTCTATGTTCTCTGTGTGCAGCAGCTGACAGTCTATGTTCTCTGTGTGCAGCAGCTGACAGTCTATGTTCTGTGTGTACATCAGCTGGCAGTCTATGTTCTCTGTGTGCAGCAGCTGACAGTCTATGTTCTCTGTGTGCAACAGCTGGCAGTCTATGTTCTCTGTGTGCAGCAGCTGACAGTCTATGTTCTCTGTGTGCAGCAGCTGACAGTCTATGTTCTCTGTGTGCAGCAGCTGACAGTCTATGTTATCTGTGTGCAGCAGCTGACAGTCTATGTTCTCTGTGTGCAGCAGCTGACAGTCTATGTTCTCTGTGTGCAGCAGCTGACAGTCTATGTTCTCTGTGTGCAGCAGCTGACAGTCTATGTTCTGTGTGTGCAGCAGCTGACAGTCTATGTTCTCTGTGTGCAGCAGCTGACAGTCTATGTTCTCTGTGTGCAGCAGCTGACAGTCTATGTTCTCTGTGTGCAGCAGCTGACAGTCTATGTTCTCTGTGTGCAGCAGCTGACAGTCTATGTTCTCTGTGTGTGCAGCAGCTGACAGTCTATGTTCTCTGTGTGCAGCAGCTGACAGTCTATGTTCTCTGTGTGCAGCAGCTGACAGTCTATGTTCTCTGTGTGCAGCAGCTGACAGTCTATGTTCTCTGTGTGCAGCAGCTGACAGTCTATGTTCTCTGTGTGCAGCAGCTGACAGTCTATGTTATCTGTGTGCAGCAGCTGACAGTCTATGTTATCTCTGTGTGCAGCAGCTGACAGTCTATGTTATATGTGTGCAGCAGCTGACAGTCTATGTTCTCTGTGTGTGCAGCAGCTGACAGTCTATGTTCTCTGTGTGTGCAGCAGCTGACAGTCTATGTTCTCTGTGTGCAGCAGCTGACAGTCTATGTTCTCTGTGTGCAGCAGCTGACAGTCTATGTTCTCTGTGTGTGCAGCAGCTGACAGTCTATGTTATCTGTGTGCAGCAGCTGTCAGTATATGTTCTGTGTGTGCAGCAGCTGACAGTCTATGTTCTCTGTGTGCAGCAGCTGACAGTCTATGTTCTATGTGTGTGCAGCAGCTGACAGTCTATGTTCTCTGTGTGCAGCAGCTGACAGTCTGTGTTCTGTGTGTGCAGCAGCTGACAGTCTATGTTCTCTGTGTGCAGCAGCTGACAGTCTATGTTATGTGGGTGCAGCAGCTGACAGTCTATGTTATCTGTGTGCAGCAGCTGACAGTCTATGTTCTGTGTGTACATCAGCTGGCAGTCTATGTTCTCTGTGTGCAGCAGCTGACAGTCTATGTTCTCTGTGTGCAGCAGCTGACAGTCTATGTTCTCTGTGTGCAGCAGCTGACAGTCTATGTTCTCTGTGTGCAGCAGCTGACAGTCTATGTTCTCTGTGTGCAGCAGCTGACAGTCTATGTTCTCTGTGTGCAGCAGCTGACAGTCTATGTTCTCTGTGTGCAGCAGCTGACAGTCTATGTTCTCTGTGTGCAGCAGCTGACAGTCTATGTTCTCTGTGTGCAGCAGCTGACAGTCTATGTTCTGTGTGTGCAGCAGCTGACAGTCTATGTTCTCTGTGTGCAGCAGCTGACAGTCTATGTTCTCTGTGTGTGCAGCAGCTGACAGTCTATGTTATCTGTGTGCAGCAGCTGTCAATATATGTTCTGTGTGTGCAGCAGCTGACAGTCTATGTTCTCTGTGTGCAGCAGCTGACAGTCTATGTTCTATGTGTGTGCAGCAGCTGACAGTCTATGTTCTCTGTGTGCAGCAGCTGACAGTCTGTGTTCTGTGTGTGCAGCAGCTGACAGTCTATGTTCTCTGTGTGCAGCAGCTGACAGTCTATGTTATGTGGGTGCAGCAGCTGACAGTCTATGTTCTCTGTGTGCAGCAGCTGACAGTCTATGTTCTGTGTGTACATCAGCTGGCAGTCTATGTTCTCTGTGTGCAGCAGCTGACAGTCTATGTTCTCTGTGTGCAGCAGCTGACAGTCTATGTTCTCTGTGTGCAGCAGCTGACAGTCTATGTTCTCTGTGTGCAGCAGCTGACAGTCTATGTTTTCTGTGTGCAGCAGCTGGCAGTCTATGTTATCTGTGTGCAGCAGCTGGCAGTCTATGTTCTGTGTGTGCAGCAGCTGGCAGTCTATGTTCTCTGTGTGCAGCAGCTGACAGTCTATGTTCTCTGCTCTGCCTCAGGTGCAGCAGCTGACAGTCTATGTTCTGTGTGTGCAGCAGCTGACAGTCTATGTTCTGTGTGTGCAGCAGCTGACAGTCTATGTTCTCTGTTCTGCCTCAGGTGCAGCAGCTGACCGTCTATGTTCTCTGTGTGCAGCAGCTGACAGTCTATGTTCTCTGCTCTGCCTCAGGTGCAGCAGCTGACACAGCGGCTGAACCGCTGTCAGAAGGAGCTTGATGATGAGAAGCAGATGAACTCGTCGCTGCGGGAGAACCAGGCCGTCTGGCAGAACAGGGTGAAACGGCTCGAGACCGACATGAAGGAGATCAAACAGGGCAAGGACACGGTGAGGATCGGTGGTGACGTCACGTGGGGCCCCAGGATGAGTGCAGGATAGTATTTGATTTAGGATGAGGATTTCATTTGAACCATTTTGGAGAAGTTAACACATAGTAACCTTGTTGCCCTCGTTGCTGAATGACTGTCCGGCTTCATTAGTTCGTCCTTGGGATTTTCTGCTGTTGACAGATTGCCAACAGTTTGTTGAATCTGTGTTTCTGGGGGGGGGGGGAGTTTATTGGTGCGATTTTACTGATAACCAATATCCAGAAAGGCTCACGAATGTTGTTATGCCGTCCGCGATTTCCCGACCTCCAAATCACCATTCGCATCTATTCGTGACCAGGGACGTAACCGCCAGTGGGGAAAGTAGGAAAGCTTCCCTACTCCCCAGTAATGGGGGGGGGGGATTCCCCAGTAAAAAGTAGACAGCCTAGATGCGTAGCAGCTGGCTAGGACAAAGAAGCAATATAAATCCTAATTAAATCGACAGCAGACCCCGATTCCGGTGTCCAGCGGCGATTGCCGGCCGCGGCGCAGCTGCCGTTTGTCTCAGACAGGCACCCAAACACCGGAGTGACCGGACAGGTATCAGCCGCCATCGAAACCAGCACGGCATGTTGAGTAGGTGTCACCAGCGTTATGTGTCAGACGAGCCGATGCAAATTGGTCAATGAAGCGTTGGAAATGTCCCTGGGCATCGTCACGGGCATCGTCACGATGTCCATCACCACACCACAGCAAAATGGGACAAGACTTGAATTAATTCTCCATTCGCTCCATCGCCTCTCATGCACGCACTCTGTCGTTTCTCAGAGAAATCAAATGAATGATGCCTCGCTATCGATTAAATACGCGGATGCAGTTCAATAAAGGAAATCTTTGGCGCATAGATAAATAAGCAGCACTATGCATTACGAGAATCAAATGTATATCGTGATGCAAGAGGTTCATACAGATCGCTGCGTCCCAACCAGTCTCGTGCTGTGCTTCCCATTCCTGCCTTTTACATACGATTGCGCCCTTGGCCCAGCTGTGGCAGCGGGCGGTCGATCTAACTGCACGTTGAGCTCCCGGTATTCGCTCGACCGGCCACCCATGGCTGGGTCAGGGGTCATGGATGGACCTCTAGCATGTGTCTCTGCACACACACGTGGACTACAAGTACAGAGTTAAGCCGGTCTCGGATAGTCCGGTGCCATAACCAAGGATGGGTATAAGCACAATGCTGATGTTGTTGTTTTTTGTTGTTGTGCGGCGCGTTACTAAGTTTTATCTTGTATATTCACGGGACCAGTAAAAGGGCGTATATTCCATGAAGCTTTATTCGTTCCTCCGTATTAACTACAATGTGTAGAAGGTGCTGCATGTTTTGATGTCGGGTCTGGGTGCATTTTGATGGAGGCGTTCGAAAGTGAAGACCTCTGACAAAATACTTTGGTATGCGTGTCTCAAAAAGTCGTATTTCATTTCAAGCAAAATAAACTATCTGCGCGTGAAGCCATTGAACATCCTCATGCATCATAAGCTCTGTTTGTCAGGCATTTCCCTTAGCCTGGTACATTATGACACTTCTCCCCTGCATGCTCATTGATTGACCTCCCCACTTCTCCAAAAACTCAGTAAGGTGGACTGCCAAGTTTGCCCGGTACATTTTAGGTTGTGACTACGCCACTGTTCGTGGTGTTGCAGCTGCAGCCCATCGTGTGCTCTGTGAGGATACTTGTCCTCCTCACAGAGCGCATGATGGGACTCAATTCCGTCACCAACGGTGGCGTAGTCACAGCCTAAAATCGACTGGGGAAACTTGGCCGCCGACCTCAGTGAGTTCCTGTAGAAGTGGGGGAGGTCAATCAATCCGGACTGATGTAAATCCCGCGAGTGCTGTACAGTGTCCCACAATGTATCAATTTGGGTGGGAAATGACACCCAAATGTGAATAATTTTCCACTCTCACTCCCCATTTAAGGAGTGAATTTTCCACTCCCCAATTATGAATTGTGGTATTCAGACATAAATATTGTCTAAAAATACATGATTTCGACCAAAACTACTGCTTTTCATATTCAAAACAGAAATCAACATTGTACAATTTTCTACATAATTATCCCCTCTCATTGTCTTTTTTGGCCGAATTTCCCACTCTTGACACCCAAGCAAAAATGTAATTTTGGGACACTGGTGCTGTACCCCGGCCCCTGTTGCTACCCAGTGGCAGTCGGACCCCAGTCAGTCTGCTGCGCACGTCTCTGTCGCGATCTCGGCCGGATCGGACAGAGCTGTCACAACAATGTGACGTGATACCATCAGAACCCCCCCCCCCCCCCCCCCCCCCCCCTCGCCCCGCCGGCACGTCTGGTCACGTGACTAACAAACAGCCAGGCAGTGTGTTGCCGTGAGGGATCGCGTGCCTTCCGCACCCGTCTGCGTCGCTTTACACTCTGGCCCTCGCCCCGGCTGTCAAGTCTGGTCACGTGACTAACACACAGCCAGACAGTGTGCGGCCGTGAGCGATCACGTGCCAGTCGCATGCTTGCCGTACCCGTCTGGGTTGCTTTACACTTTGGCCATCGCCCCCGGCTATCAATCAAGTCTGCCACGTGACAAACAGACAGCCAGACAGTGTGGGGCTGCGACTGATCACCTGCCCTCCGGACCGTCCTGGTGGCGTCGGTAGCCAGAACCTGCCCTCCGGACCGTCCTGGTGGGGTCGGCAGCCAGAACCTGCCCTCCGGACCGTCCTGGTGGGGTCGGCAGCCAGAACCTGCCCTCCGGACCGTCCTGGTGGGGTCGGCAGCCAGAACCTGCCCTCCGGACCGTCCTGGTGGCGTCGGTAGCCAGAACCTGCCCTCCGGACCGTCCTGGTGGGGTCGGTAGCCAGAACCTGCCCTCCGGATCGTCCTGGTGGGGTCGGCAGCCAGAACCTGCCCTCCGGACCGTCCTGGTGGGGTCGGTAGCCAGAACCTGCCCTCCGGACCGTCCTGGTGGGGTCGGTAGCCAGAACCTGCCCTCCGGACCGTCCTGGTGGCGTCGGTAGCCAGAACCTGCCCTCCGGACCGTCCTGGTGGGGTCGGTAGCCAGAACCTGCCCTCCGGACCGTCCTGGTGGGGTCGGCAGTCAGAACGTGCCCTCCGGACCGTCCTGGTGGCGTCGGCAGCCAGAACCTGCCCTCCGGACCGTCCTGGTGGGGTCGGCAGTCAGAACGTGCCCTCCGGACCGTCCTGGTGGCGTCGGCAGCCAGAACCTGCCGCGTCGCCGTAAACTCGTTCGGTGGCCACTCCCGGCCGTCCACCTGGCACGGCATGTGTAGTGTAAAGTAGCGCCGGTGTCACGTTTCTAATCTGATAGCACCGGCGGCCGGCTCTGACCCGGGGACCGGCTGCGTGAGGCGCTGTCCAGAGCGGCGTCCCAGCCGACAGGGGGGAGACGCATTGCGTCCCGTGCATAGATCTGCAGCAAAAACAGCGACAATAAGGCGCGACTCTGGGGAGGGGGGGTGCCCTGAATTATGCAGCATTCGTGTACGGGAGGGGTGGAGGATGGAAGGCAAGACGCTGACCGGAGATGCCGAGACGGTGCATCTGTGTCCGCGGCTCTCGATTTCGTCAGCTCGTCTCGATCCAGCACTATTGCTTCGTGTGCCTCTAGGCGTCTGTACCTACTCAGACTGATGCCTTCCAGTGGCTGGTTTTAACCTGGCTGGTTACTACGTGAACAGTAGCTGCTGAGACGGCCAGCGGTGGCTGACGGTCCCGGGGGGGGGGGCGACCGCCGCCCCCCGGCGCCGGTCCAGGGCAGGGCGCCGGTGGCCCGTGACGCGTAGAACGCTCCCCTGGGACGGAGCCGGCGTAAGTCTGTAGCATCGAACGGGATTGAGGACGGTCCCCGGCACCAGGACCGGCCAGAGTTCACGTCAGAGATGGCCACTCGATATGTCTATTTACGTGTTACGGATAATTTCCGAGAAGGGCAGTCGTTTGAAATTTAATGTCAAGACTATGCTCGGAGGACGGGGTGTGCCGGTATATAACTAAGGCTCCGCCCACCTACATATATACACAACATGATCAGGATTTATCCGGATATATCAGAGGGTGGGGTGTGCCGGTATATAACTAGGCTACCATATATGCACAACATGATCAGGATTTATCCGGATATATCGGAGGACGGGGTGTGCCGGTATATAACTAGGGCTCCACCCACCTACATATATACACAACATGATCAGGATTTATCCGGATATATCGGAGGACGGGGTGTGCCGGTATATAACTAGGGCTCCACCCACCTACATATATACACAACATGATCAGGATTTATCCGGATATATCAGAGGACGGGGTGTGCCGGTATATAACTAAGGCTCCGCCCACCTACATATATACACAACATGATCAGGATTTATCCGGATATATCGGAGGACGGGGTGTGCCGGTATATAACTAGGCTACCATATATACACAACATGATCAGGATTTATCTGGATATATCAGAGGGCGGGGTGTGCCCGTATATAACTAGGGCTCCGCCCACCTTCATATATACACAACATGATCAGGATTTATCCGGATTATCCGGATATATCCGTCCGCTGCTTGCAGGTGATGGGAAGGGAGGAAGAGAAGAGTTGTGTAAATATTAATCCCCCGATACAAATACACGCATGCTAGAATGACATACATTTCAAATATTTATCTGGCTTATTGCCTTTTCCAGCGACACCGTTCCTGTGTTCCTGTGTTGATCCAATACCGTGTCGAAAAGTACCGTTGCTGGCCGCAGCCTCAGGTAGCGGCCTTACCTATGTTATGACACCAAGGGTCGTATGTTTCCGTTGTCACCTTTTGGCTGAAGGTTACAGTCACGTCATAACGGCGGGTGGTGCCATTATCGGAGACGGGCCACAAAACCTGCCTGAGCTGGTATAGCATTGTCCATGTAAATTGATGTGTTTAATGTTCACAATGTGTTTAACTATAACGGAAAAGCTGGTCTCTGCTTACTATGCGTGAAATGCCTGTAGGCCGTTGAACTATGTGTGTCCGTGTACATTGTGGTTGGCTGTCGCACGTCAGTGTGAAGCGCGCCGTGAAGTTGTCTTGACTGCTATTTATATTTGTGAGTCGGCCAAGGTGACGAGGCTGATATCTTCCAACTGCTTTATAAATATTGGGCCCAGCTAAGACTGTGGTCTGCCATTGTGTGCCTATCTCTGCCCAGCCAGAGGCCCAGCCCCCTCCCCCTCACACACACACACACACACACACACACACACACACACACACACACACACACACACACACACACACACACACACACACACACACACACACACACACACACACACACACACACACACACACACACACACACACACACACACACACACACACACACACACACACACACACACACACACACACACACACACACACACACACACACACACACACACACACACACACACACACACACACACACACACACACACACACACACACACACACACACACACACACACACACACACACACACACACACACACACACACACACACACACACACACACACACACACACACACACACACACACACACACACACACACACACACACACACACACACACACACACACACACACACACACACACACACACACACACACACACACACACACACACACACACACACACACACACACACACACACACACACACACACACACACACACACACACACACACACACGCGCACGCGCACGCGCACGCGCACGCGCACGCGCACGCGCACGCGCACGCGCACGCGCACGCGCACGCGCACGCGCACGCGCACGCGCACGCGCACGCGCACGCGCACGCGCACGCGCACGCGCACGCGCACGCGCACGCGCACGCGCACGCGCACGCGCACGCGCACAGACACAGACACAGACACAGACACAGACACAGACACAGACACAGACACACACACACACTACCGTCTCCTCCGGCCACCTCAGGCTGGGCCACTGGGTCCGTCTCCGGCCGGCCCAACTCTGCTGACCGGGCAGCGCCGCCGCCCGGTGACGGCCCGGTAGCGTCCCTGTCCCGCTGACCTGACCCGGTCCGGTCCCGGTGACCCGTGAGGTGAGATAGGACCTGACCTCACCGGACAGGACGTCTGGTGCTGACCAATGTTCCGTTCGTTCTGAGAACTACAGCACGTCTTCCGGGTGGTGCCAGGTACCAGGTACTGGCTGACTTTAAAGCTGATGGAATGGAATGGTTCCATTGGTATGGCACCGGTGTGTCCCGGATTGGTCAGCGGTTTGGTACTTGGTAGCTGGATCGGCGTCGACATTGGATTTGATCTGATCGTCTATGTTGGGCTTCACCTCGTCTGGTGGGTACAGAAGTATGCCTTACTGTGACCCAGCTGTGATCCCACTGTGACCTGCTGTGACCCAGCTGTGACCCAGCTGTGACCCAGCTGTGACCCAGCTGTGACACTGCTGTGACCCAGCTGTGACCCAGCTGTGACACTGCTATGTATGTTGGGCTTCACCTCGTCTGGTGGGTACAGAAGTATGCCTTACTGTGATCCCACTGTGACCTGCTGTGACCCAGCTGTGACCCAGCTGTGACCCAGCTGTGACCCAGCTGTGACACTGCTATGTATGTTGGACTTCACCTCGTCTGGTGGGTACAGAAGTATGCCTTACTGTGATCCCACTGTGACACTGCTGTGACCCAGCTGTGACCCAGCTGTGACACTGCTATGTATGTTGGACTTCACCTCGTCTGGTGGGTACAGAAGTATGCCTTACTGTGATCCCACTGTGACCCAGATGTGACCTGCTGTGACCTGCTGTGACCCAGCTGTGACCCAGCTGTGACCCAGCTGTGACCTGCTGTGACCCAGCTGTGACCCAGCTGTGACCCAGCTGTGACCCAGATGTGACCCAGCTGTGACCCAGCTGTGACCTGCTGTGACCCAGCTGTGACCCAGCTGTGACCCAGCTGTGACACTGCTATGTATGTTGGGCTTCACCTCGTCTGGTGGGTACAGAAGTATGCCTTACTGTGATCCCACTGTGACCTGCTGTGACCTGCTGTGACCCAGCTGTGACACTGCTGTGACCTGCTGTGACCCCACTGTGACCCAGCTGTGACCTGCTGTGACCCAGATGTGACACTGCTGTGACCCAGCTGTGACCTGCTGTGACCTGCTGTGACCCAGCTGTGACCTGCTGTGACCCAGCTGTGACCCTGCTGTGACCCAGCTGTGATCCCACTGTGACACTGCTGTGACCTGCTGTGACCCAGCTGTGACACTGCTGTGACCCAGCTGTGACCCAGCTGTGACACTGCTGTGACCCAGCTGTGACCCAGCTGTGACACTGCTATGTATGTTGGGCTTCACCTCGTCTGGTGGGTACAGAAGTATGCCTTACTGTGATCCCACTGTGACCTGCTGTGACCTGCTGTGACCCAGCTGTGACCTGCTGTGACCCAGCTGTGACCCTGCTGTGACCCAGCTGTGATCCCACTGTGACCCAGCTGTGACCTGCTGTGACCCAGCTGTGACCCAGCTGTGACCCTGCTGTGACCCTGCTGTGACCCAGCTGTGACACTGCTATGTATGTTGGGCTTCACCTCGTCTGGTGGGTACTGAAGTATGCCTTACTGTGATCCCACTGTGACCCAGCTGTGACCTGCTGTGACCTGCTGTGACCCAGTTGTGACCCAGCTGTGACACTGCTGTGACCCAGCTGTGACCCAGCTGTGACACTGCTATGTATGTTGGACTTTACCTCGTCTGGTGGGTACAGAAGTATGCCTTACTGTGATCCCACTGTGACCCAGCTGTGACCTGCTGTGACCCAGCTGTGACCCAGCTGTGACCTGCTGTGACCCAGCTGTGACCCAGCTGTGACACTGCTGTGACACTGCTATGTATGTTGGGCTTCACCTCGTCTGGTGGGTACAGAAGTATGCCTTACTGTGATCCCACTGTGACCTGCTGTGACCTGCTGTGATCCCACTGTGACCTGCTGTGACCCAGCTGTGACCCAGATGTGACCCAGCTGTGACACTGCTGTGACCTGCTGTGACCCAGCTGTGACCCAGCTGTGACACTGCTGTGACCACTGGCGGATCCAGGGGGGTGCCGCAGGGAAAAAAACATTTTCTCCATTCCACGCTCGACGGGGGCGGCAATAGAAATTAGCCCCCCCCCCCCCCCCCAAATCCGCTGAAACTGGCGATGAAAAATGAGTACTGACTGCAAAAAAAAAGTTTTTGCGAACAAAACAAAAAATCTATAAAAAAAATCTTCGTTCGTGTTTCCTCCATTTTGTAGCATTTTGGTAGCAGGAGGGAAAGTGGCGCGTGCATATTTGGAAATGTCTAATACAAATTCCAGACCCATCATACTTAAGTAGCCATAAGTCAGCCAAAACTAAAGATATTGCTTTGAAATTCGGTTTGGATATTGTCTATACTTCGTTCTCCAATAAATATTCCGGTTTTTCAATATTTTTGGAAATTTTGATTTTGTGGATTTTTTTTCTCCATCTTTTTTCTTTCATAAAATCATATAAAATATCAATCATATTAAAAAGCCGGAATATATACACTGGCGGATCCAGGGGGAGGGGCAGGAGCAAGCCCCCCCCCCCCCCCCCCCATCCCACGCTCGACGGGGGCGGTAATAGAAATTAGTCCCCCCCCCCCCCCAAATCGGCTGAAACTGGCGATGAAAAATGGGTACTGACTGCGAAAAATAATCATTTGCGACCAAAAAAAAAAAGTTATTCTTTTCCTCGTTCGTGTTTCCTCTATGTTGTATCATTTTGGTAGCAGGATGGCGAATACAAAATCCAGACCCATCATACTTAACCCTATTAGTGGCAGGGGGCAGATTCTGCCCACCCCTCAGGTTTTTCGCAGATATCTCCCGAACGGCTAGGAGCAGACCCATGTTATTTTGGGACTTATCTTAGAATAGAATTCCGCATATGGAGTCAAAATTTTGAGTTCCTAACCTGAACAGAGGCGGTTCCAGGGCCCAGTTTTGGGAGGATTTTTTTCTGTGACATTTAGCGATAATACGGAGATGCGATCTTCACGGCTTCTTCCTAACTGCCTGAAGTATAAAAGAGTTGCATAGGTTTATGGTGATTGAAACAAGTGCAAATTAGTTGATTTTAGTGAACTATAATAAATATTGCACGGCAGAGGCAGTTTCAGGGACTTGAAAAGGGGAGGCTTACATGAATTTATTTTCATATATTTTGACTCCCTTTTCGCTAACTTGGCACCGCTTATGGATGAAAATATGCTTTAGAACTGTTGCGTCCGATGTCACAATAGCGCACCGTTTCATTTATCGAAAAAGAAGTAGAAAAAACGGTTTTATAAGGCATTTATTTTACCCCAAAATTTAGTGACTTGAAAACGCCTATGATGTTTGAATTTTCAAAAGTCACCATCATATATCAATCCCCAATTAAATGTCTATCGATCCCCATTAGTTGCGTTGAAATCGGTTGATAAACATGACAGCTGTGTTGGATCACAAATACCTCTAATATTTGTCGTTTTGCCCCCCCCCCCCCAAAGGCCTCCCTATCAAAAATTTCGTTTTTTAATGTAGATCGTATTGAGGTAAATCAAACGCCGTTTGATTTGTGAAAATCGGACGAATAGATCTCGAGATCTCCGGGGTGGCGGAATCCGCCCCCCCCCCCCCCCCCCCCGCCACTAATAAGACTAGCCAGGAGCCTGCCACTAATAGGGTTAAGTAGCCATAAGTCAGCCAAAACTAAAGATATTGCTTTGAAATTCGGTTTGGGTATTGTCTACTTTCACGAATAAAATGGTTATCAATATCAATACAAGTCAATACAAGTGCCAGGTGATGCACTTTGTCACCGCAAAGAAACCTCTGGTGCTTACGGACATTGTAATGCATGGCAATAGTTTGCCAATAGTAACACGGAACAAGCTCTTGGGTATTACTTTATCCAGTGATCTCAACTGGCAGGCACACGTGGATGTCATTGTCAAGAAATCATCGAAGGCCCTATATATGTTCTATATAATGAAGAAGTATCAACCACCCCAAGCACAATTAGTTGAGATATATACAACGTATATTCGTCCATTGTTAGAATATTGTGCGCCTGTTTTCCATGCTGGATTAAAGGAAATAGTCCACCTTCAACATTAGTTTTAAACTGAGATAGCAGTTTTGTAGCCCGTGTTGAGAAATCCTTATCTTGACTGTTTTCTTGACTGAAAAGACTCTCCAGCCGAAGATATTTGACTTTGTGGCGAAGGAATGCGGCGCATATATGATATACCGTACCGTCTGAATTGTGCCAGCACTGCACAGAGCATGCGCAGACCAATAACGCACACGATACAATTCATAATTTACAACCTTCTGTCCTGAATTGGCGCGATGAAGGACCATTTTTAAAAAGAAAAAAAGAAACTGTATTAAAAAATATAATAAAATCGTGTTCTGAAATTGTTCCCGAAGGTGAACTATTTCCTTTAACAGCCTTCCAAGCAAAACAAATAGAAAAAGTACAAAAACGAGCCCTCAAGCTGATAGGTGGCTTTGATTAAAGTTACCAACTCCTTGAAGGCCTGCAACTAGAGTCACTAGCGGACAGAAGGGAAAAACTTTGCTTGCGGTTTGCCAAGCAGATGTTGAAGTCCGCTGACCACAAGGACATATTACCGCCTGAAAGAGGGACGATTTCTGCCAGGACAACTCGTAGTGCGCGCTCGCTACAATCGTTCTGCTGTGGCGCACGACTGCGTAAATCTAGTATCCCGTATATGACGACCCTGATTAATGACGACCTTATGCTTGATCGACACAGCAAACCCCTCCCGGAGTAGTAAACCACGCCTATCGGCATATCGGCATATCACCCGAAGCAGCAAAACACGCGTATCAAAAGATTTGGCTGGTGACTGCGAGAGTGCGCGCGTCTGTGCACGCGAATATATGTGTGTACTTTTGTTGTGCTGGATTTGTACGCGCTATATGAGATGCATCTCGAAGCCGTAGTATGAATACACCGTATCTCTCTCCCTCTCTCTCTGTCTATACTTCGTTCTATAATATATATTCCGGTTTTTTAACATGTTTGGACATTTTGATTTTGTGGATTTTGTTCTCCATTTGTTTTGTCTTCATATAATCATATACAATAGCAAATCATATGAAAAGGCCGGAATATATATTGGAGAACCAAGTATGGACGATGCCCAAACCAAATGTCAAAGCAATATCTTGAGCGTTGACTGACTTATGGCTCCCTAAGCAGTGGCGTACGCAGAAATTCACAAAAGACCAGGTCATTGCCTTGAGGGGCGCCACCCGATCGATAGGGCCGCCTCCAATATTGGCGAAATTTTACAGGGGGAAGGGCGCCTCTCCTTCCGTACCGTGCGGAAGGAAAGTCACTGGCCGGAGGGGCGCCGTCACTCGCCAAAGAGGGGCAGTCACTAGCCGGAGAGTCTCTCGCCAGAGGGGCGCCGTCACTAGCCGGAGAGGCGCCGTCACTCGCCGGAGGGGCGTGGTCACTGGCCGCAGGGGCGCTGTCACGGGCCGGGCCGTCTATGGCAGGGGACGCCTCCTTCACTGGCCGGGGGCGCCGTCACTAGTCGCAGGAGTGCCGTCACTGGCCGGGGGAGCGTCCTCACTGGCCGGAGTGGCGCCGTCACCGGCCAAGAGGGGCTGGTCGTGACTGGTCGGAGGGGCGCCAGCTTTGCATGGGCGCCTCGGGTCCAAAGGACCAGGTCATGACCTGCATGACCTGATAGTTGATACTCGGTATGCCACTGTCCCTAAGTATGATGGACCTTGACTTTGTATTCGACATTTCCAAATATGCGTGGCGTGTCTGGCGCTATTTTCGATCTGGAGCGATTCCTACAACCAACGTAAGTTCAAAAACGGCGCGTTTTGGCGCCAAACTGTATAGCGCTGAATAGCGTGCGTGGAGCGCATTTCGACAGTATTTGAGGAATTGTGACTGGGACATGGGTATCGTTGTTTTCCTTTTCCCTTTAAACATGTAGCCAAATAAAATTCACACTTTGTGAATGTGCAGGTAAAGTTAATAGTTTTCATTGTCAAGGTTATTTTAAATTACTATATCTTGGGATGGCTACTTTGGCCTCAGGTCATATCCAGACTCAAGTAATTGCAGGTACCAATTTTAAATCTGACACCCATTTTGCACCATGCTTAAGTACTTATCCCGGTGCATTTTATGGGTACTTATGAGTAGAGGTCTCACGATTTTTAGCATTTCCAACCAGTGATGGCCTACGCTACGCTACGGAATTACGCTACGTTACGTATGGTTTTTAGACCAAAGCTACGCTACCGAATTACGTTACGTTATATTTTGCTACGTTACCGATTACGCTATTTTTCGTTAAAGGGACTGTCCCACCTTTTTGAAAGTTGTCGAATCACATTTAATTGTATATCTACATGTCAGGCGAGGTCAGCTAAACATGTTCGTGAACTTTTTTTCCGAAAAAAAAAATTATCTTGGAAAATATTAAACTTTTAGTTGTAAGCGGAAAGTTGGGTTGGTGACGTCATGTTATTTTTTTTAATAGCAGGGAAATCCTTTGTGCTACCAAATGTATGGTACAATTTTCTTTCTACATCTATTGCGCAGAAAACAGCGAACCACCCGGTGTCTAGATTGGCTAGCACTATCAGCTGGAGTTGTTGCAGCAGTTGGCCGTCAGGGACCGCTAGTGAGCCAGGGTGTTATGACGTCGCAAGGAAATGGTACCACTCAATATTTATTTATTTATTTATTTATAAATTAACAAATATTTAGAGTTAAATATTTAACTGGTGCCATTTGCTTGCGACGTCATAATACCCTGGCTCACTAGCGGTCCACTCCAGCTGATAGTGTTTCAACTCAAGCTGATAGTGTTAGCCTCTAGATTGCGAACCACCCGGGATCGATAAATGAAAGACGAAAATATTCCAAGGCTGACCTTAAAACAAGTCGACTAGCATTACCAGTTGGGTAAAGAGAGACGACGCCGTCGGTTTAGAGGCCCTATTCAAATTCGCATGGGCCTTATTTTTTACAGATGTCAAAATAAAACTCGAATATCTTTTTGATTAGAAAATTGTGGTTGTTTTAACTGCTACCATACTTAATTTCAATGCCAAGCCATCAAAATGGCTATCTCACCTCAAATATAATGTTAAGGTGGGATAGTCCTTTTAAACGTAGCTTATAATATATCGTACTACGATACAAAAGATACCAGGAAAGTATGTAACGGTTATTTTTTTGTTCATCCACATTTCTAACTTTCCTATCAACCAGCCGTCATGCATTTATTTCGTGACAGACAGTTGCGAAGATATTTGTAGCACAAAATATCATTATTATTTTAATAATAAAATTGATGCAACGGCCTTTGATTAATTGATAATTGATAACACGGATTGTTATCACCAGCAATCTTACTGATTGTTACTGGTGTATGACACTTAACACGACAATGACTGGCGGGTCAATATTGTCCTCCTGAGAACAATTCGCAATAGCAATAGATCAGAAACCAATAAAGCTATCAGGATCCCAAGTTTATCCAGCGTTAACTTGTCCGCCCCTGTAGCTCAGACGGGAGAGCGCTGGGCTTCAGACCTCACTTAGTGTGGCAGGCTGGGTTCGAGTCGCTTCGGCACTCGCTATTTGTCCCTGACTAGGATGGCCTGCGGCTGGTGGCAGGGGTCGCACTCGTCGCACACGCACAGGTCAGGTGACGCCAGAAGGACCTTGTCCAGGTATGTTCGGGTACGCAACACTTTTGCTTCTAAATTCTGCCGTTTACCAGGAATTGCGAGGTCTGATGGTTGGGTCAGGGCCTGTGCAACAAGCTCTGCTTAGCGCGGAACCTGACCTCGAAGATTTGTTAACTCAAATGATTCGGACTTAATTTATAAAAAGTATTTCAAACGGAAACAAAATGTCGAGAACTTCTTTTATGATACTGCAAATTCAGTGGCGTCAAAATCTACGAGTTTGATGAAAACTAAGTTAAACGTAAAATAAGCCGTAAAAGTCTAGTCGTTATACAAACTCAAAGAATACCACACCGCTCAAAAATATCACACCGCTTTTGCTAAACAACATTTTTCGAATTTTCAAAACGTTTGTGACAAACAGTATCCACGTCTCGACTGAGGAGCAAGATTTGCCCTCAGTCACCTTCGGCTGAGACGCCAGTCAACGGCGAGTTGAATCAATAATATATGGCGCCGTAATTGCAGGGAAACAGGGAAACGGTAATCTAACCACCGATCCATAAGACGTTAGAATTTAACAATAAGGTTACCCTCAGCTATATAGGATACCAATGAGATACCCATTACCATCAGCAACATATGGTCTGCAGGGCAGCGCCATGGATTGTGGGGGGAGGGACAAACCAAAGGCAAGGGACCCATTTGACAAAAAGAATCCCCTGCTATTTTTGTAGGTGTCTCGTCAAAAAATACCCCGACTGCCTTTCTAGAGACTTTCTAGGAATAAGTTGTGGTTTTAGAAGTCTCATCTGAAATATCCCGTGAACAGCTTTCCCAGTTATTGTCGTAGGGGCCTATGTGGAGTCTATATCGGTTGTATTCTTAGGGGCATCTTTGGAGTTTGTCTCGGCTGTTGTTTCGCGGCCTTCTTGGTGCTTGTGTGGAGTTTTCCTCAATTGTCTTTTTAAGGGCCTCCTTGGAATTTGTCACACTTATCTTTGTAGGTGCCTCCTCGAACATCTACTGGTTGTTATTTCAAGGAGCGACTTGAAACTCATTCCAATTGTCTATTTATTTAGGAACTGCTCAGTATTTATGTATATTTGCGAGGGGCCTCCCTTTGTTTTTATGGAGCCTTCCTTAAGTCCTGGGGGGCAATATTTGCTCGCCCCTGCCCCTTCCCGCTGTGGCGCCGCCCCCTGACGTTATGCTACGAAATACCTTGCGTAGCAGTTACGTTATTGTAATATGTTTCGGTAGTACGCTACGAAATACTTCAAATACGTTACGGAACGATTTCTTGAGCTACGTGTTACCAAAAACCATACCGTAGCGTAACGTAGGTCATCACTGTTTCCAATTAGTCGAGATCAGACTCACCATGAACTCAGCTTAAAAAAATAATGTTTGAAAGCGACAGAAGAGGTAAAATTGGGTTTATCTGGTTTTTACCACTGGCGGATCCAGAGGAGTGGGGGCATTAGGGGCAAATGCCCCCCCCCCCCCCGCCACAGGAGCATGACGGGCATTCAATACATGGATGTCCCCCGCCCCGCGTGTTCCTCCATTGGCTGATTTCCAGAAGTGATAATTAGGAGAGAAAAAATCCCCCCCGTCAATGATTTTCGCTTTGAGAACCCGACACCCCCCCCCCCCCCCCCCACCCCACTCAACGATTTTTTCGCGCTGACGACCCGACTCCACCCCCCCCCCCCCCCCCCGGTCAACAACTTTTCGCTGCTGAAACGGAGCTAAATTTTAGCCCCCCCCCCCCCCCTGCTCGGACCTTAGATCCGCCAGTGGCTGTGACCTGCTGTGACCTGCTGTGACCCAGCTGTGACCCAGCTGTGACCCAGCTGTGACGTGTTGTGACCCAGCTGTGACCTGCTGTGACCCAGCTGTGACCTGCTGTGACCTGCTGTGACGTGTTGTGACCCAGCTGTGACCTGCTGTGACCCAGCTGTGACCCAGCTGTGACCCAGCTGTGACCTGCTGTGACCTGCTGTGACCCAGCTGTGACCCATTTGTGACCCAGCTGTCACCTGCTGTGACCCAGCTGTGACCTGCTGTGACCTGCTGTGACCCAGCTGTGACCTGCTGTGACGTGTTGTGACCCAGCTGTGACCTGCTGTGACCCAGCTGTGACCCAGCTGTGACCTGCTGTGACCCAGCTGTGACCTGCTGTGACCCTGCTGTGACCCTGCTGTGACCCTGCTGTGACCTGCTGTGACCCAGCTGTGACCTGCTGTGACCCTGCTGTGACCCAGCTGTGACCTGCTGTGACGTGTTGTGACCCAGCTGTGACCTGCTGTGACCCAGCTGTGACCTGCTGTGACCTGCTGTGACGTGTTGTGACCCAGCTGTGACCTGCTGTGACCCAGCTGTGACCCTGCTGTGACCTGCTGTGACCCAGCTGTGACCTGCTGTGACCCTGCTGTGACCCAGCTGTGACCTGCTGTGACGTGTTGTGACCCAGCTGTGACCTGCTGTGACCCAGCTGTGACCCTGCTGTGACCTGCTGTGACCCTGCTGTGACCTGCTGTGACCCTGCTGTGACCCAGCTGTGACCTGCTGTGACGTGTTGTGACCCAGCTGTGACCTGCTGTGACGTGTTGTGACCCAGCTGTGACCTGCTGTGACCCAGCTGTGACCTGCTGTGACCCAGCTGTGACCTGCTGTGACCCTGCTGTGACCCAGCTGTGACCTGCTGTGACCCAGCTGTGACCAGCTGTGACCTGCTGTGACGTGTTGTGACCCAGCTGTGACCTGCTGTGACCCAGCTGTGACCTGCTGTGACCCAGCTGTGACCTGCTGTGACCTGCTGTGACCCTGCTGTGACCCAGCTGTGACCTGCTGTGACCCAGCTGTGACCTGCTGTGACCCTGCTGTGACCCAGCTGTGACCTGCTGTGACGTGTTGTGACCCAGCTGTGACCTGCTGTGACCCAGCTGTGACCTGCTGTGACCCTGCTGTGACATGCTGTGACCTGCTGTGACGTGTTGTGACCCAGCTGTGACCTGCTGTGACCCAGCTGTGACCTGCTGTGACCCAGCTGTGACCTGCTGTGACCTGCTGTGACGTGTTGTGACCCAGCTGTGACCAGCTGTGACCTGCTGTGACGTGTTGTGACCCAGCTGTGACCTGCTGTGACCCAGCTGTGACCTGCTGTGACCGTTGTGTGTGTGCGTGCGGGACTGCCGCTGACCACTGCCGCTCCCTCTCTCCCCCACCCTGCAGGAGGTGTGTGACCTGAAGGAGCAGGTGCGGGACCTGATGTTCTTCCTGGAGGCGCAGCAGAAGATCGCCAGCCAGCCGGCGGCGCTGCAGCAGGAGCTGACCGGGGGCAGCATCGTGGTGCCGGACGCACCGCCCGGCAAACCCGCGCCCGCGCCCGGCTCCGGCGCGAGGAGGAAAAGACGGTAGAGGAGAGGGGGAGGGGGGGGGGATAGCACAGCACCAGCACTTGAACAACCTAGAAGGGGGAGCGGGGCGGCAACGTGGCGGTGTTGCCGTCCACGGATGAGATGGGTCGTTGATAAGAGGCCCGAACCAGGGTACCGGGCACGATCGGACCACTGACTGCTGTCGGGCTCGGGTTCGACCGGAAGATGGCTCAGGTGTCGCCGACTGTCACCCGCCCGCCCGACGCCGGCACACGGGGCAGTGGAATGCTTGCCTGCTTCACAATGGTGAACATGTGTGAAGTACCGATGTAAAGCAACATTCGCAAGGTTTGTGTCAGACTTCAAGATAAATTAATCCAGAGGGCTTCAGTAAACGTTAAAATGCACGATGCACTGAGTCTTGTTTTCGGAATTTGATCAGCAGGTATTTGTTCCTTTCTGGTCTCAAAAATGCTTCTCATGGATCAGCCTGATCTGATGTGATCTTGGGCAGTGACCACTGGTTTGATTTGATATCCGCATTGAACACAATACTGTCCAGCTCTCTTTTCAGCCTCGGCTGGACTGTCAAGTGCACCCTATCAGCAGAGGTGGTCATAGCTGAATCTGGAGAGATGCCTTCACGTTGATTCTTACTTGCAATACAGACACGGTTTACACTGGGGGGTCCTCACTATCCTTGGTGACGGAGCTGGACTCCGGCATTTGTTCCTCTTTTTTTTTTTTTTTTTTTTTTTTTTTTTTTTTTTTTTTTTTTTACCCAGACCGGCCTATAGCCATATCCTGGGTTTGGGAAAGTACTTCTGGCAATTTGCCAGGCAAAGAGTTACGTTAGTCGGTTTATGGGAACCCGAGCAAAAAAGGGAATAGGGTAGCTATTTTACGTTAAGTGAATTCTTCACAGTAAATCTAAAGTCTATCTTACGTTAAGTATTTCGTTCAAAGTCAAAGTCAAAATAAAACACGAGACACATACATACACAATATATTTCATACACACACAGAACAGAATACTTGTACAGTGTCAGAGTTGATGGAGCCGTGGGGTGCCGTCATTGCAACAGCGGGAGACTGTTGCCAGTCTCCCTAGCTCCGGCGCCTCGGCGAGACCTGGTTGTGGGGTGTGTTTAGCTGGGCGAAAAGTCCTAAATAATAAAAAACCCAGCGTCTAAGGCAAAGGGGAAAAACCTGCGCGGTGGGCCAAAAATGCGCAAGGCAAAAAACCCCTGTTATATTTGTTTAGCTAAACGTGTTTGGTAGAAATAATCTAAGAGGGGACCTATCAATACAAGATAACTATCACCTAACAGTGTAAAAAAGGTTTGACAGGGTGGATACCGCACCGCAGCGCAGTGGACACTGCACCGCAGCGCAGCAGCCACCGCACCGCGGCGCAGCATCGGCGAGTGATCTGGTTTGGCAGGGAATCGTGCCGCCGCCAACGCAAAATCGCACATCAGCCATCGGCGTCCCATCGCAGAAATCCCCCGCCAAATCAGCCACGCAACGAATTTCGCCGCGCGGCCGAGATCCAGCAGGGGGCCCCCGTAACAAGACACCGGCAGCCAACAAGCAACCCCACGTCGGCAGCAGCGTGATTTTAACATAATTTAACATGCTGCACCGCAGCGCAGCGGACACTGCACCGCAGCGCAACAGCCACCGCACCGCGGCGCAGCATCGGCGTGTGATCTGGTTTGGCAGGGAATCATGCCGCCGCCAACGCAAAATCGCACATCAGCCATCGGCGTCCCATCGCAGAAATCCCCCGCCAAATCAGCCACGTCACGAACAGCACCGGCCATTCGCCGCGCGGCCGAGATCCAGCAGGGGGCCCCCGCAACAAGACACCGGCAGCCAACCCGCAACTCCCGCGTCAGCAGTAACTTGATTTAACAGTTAGTCAGGAAGTTATTTCTGACTGGCTTGGCAGGGAATCATGCCGCCGCCAACGCAAAACCGCACATCAACCATCGGCGCCCCATCGCAGAAATCCCCCGCCAAATCAGCTACGCAACGAACAGCCAAGCCATAGCCATTCGCCGCGCTACCAATCCAACAGGGGGCCCCCGCAACAAAACACCGGCAGCCAACACGCAACTTCCACGTCAGCAGCAGCACAATTTAACGGTTAGTCAGAAACAACTGAATGAAGTATTTGTTGGAGATTATTTATTATTTCTTGTTGAACCGTCTCAAATTGCGGCGGTAGCGGTTACTTTCAGAGGGGCTGGGGGGGGAGGGGCTACGAGGGAGCTGGGAAGGAGGGTGGGGGGAGGGGAGGGATGGCAGGGAGAGGGTGAGGGACTGACTGTCCTCAGAGAGAGGAGGAGGGTGGGAGTTTGGGAATTGGCGGGTGACGGCTCTGATCATAGAGGCGTCAGAGTCCTCCGAGGACACAGAGGACTCGAGAGGGGACTCCGCCAGAGATTCGGCGGGGGTGGGAGTGGGTGCCGCTGGGGCACTGCCAGAGTCCAGAAGGGACTCGGCGATACTAGAGTCCAGAAGGGACAGGAGGGACTCGGTCTGCTCTGCCGTCGGTGGGGGTGGGCACTGCCGCCGCTGTGACGGGGCAGGCGGTGGCGCCGGTGAGGTGGACCCACTTGAGGTCCGACGGGGGGGCGCGGGTGGGGTTCGGTGGGATGGGGGCAGCGGGGGCCAGACGCTGGGGGCCAGCGCTGGGATGGGAGGTGGGGTGGGGGGTACCGCCTTGCGGGCCCGGGTCTGCTCGGCGGCTAGCGCTCGGGCAGGGCAGTCACGGGACCATGCGGGGTGGGCGGCCCCGCACGACACGCAGCGAGTGGCTGCGGTGTCGCCACCGACACATTGGGCTGTGTCGTGCGTCTCGGCGCACTTCCCGCAGATGGACTGGCGGGCGTGGCACTGACGCTGGTGGTGGCCAAACCGCCAGCAGGCTCTGCACTGCAGAGGCCCTTGGGTCCACTCCTTGACTGTGACTACTATGTAGCCACAGTAGATGCGTTCCGGGAGCTGTAAGCCCCGGAAACGCAGCCGGACCATGGGGTTGGGGCCTGGTCGCTTAGACCGCATCCGGACCACTTCTGTCACCCCCTGAGTCACTAGCTCCTGGAGGAGCACGGTCTCAGTCAGATTGCTGACTTCGGGGCACAGGATGAATCCCTGGCAGGAATTCATGTGGTCCGGGGCCGTCACCTCACAAGCCTTGTCCATGAAAGACGGGATGGCTAGGAGGGTGGCAGTCTGCTGGCCAGACAGGGTCTGAACCAGCAGACCGCCGGAACGGATGGGGCGCGCGCTGGCCACCTCTCCGCAGAGGGCGACCAGTTGGCGGCGCACCGCGAACGGGTTGGAGTACCTCATGGTAACTCCGTCCTTCCTCTGAATGAGGAGGAGAGCAGGCCCGTCGGGTGGCGAGGTGTTGGGGGGGAGCCAAGCACCGGGTCGGTCCGGGCGAGGCTCCCGAGGGGAGCCGGGGGGTCCAGGAGGACCGTCCGGGGGGGCAGACCCCTGAAGGGGGTCGGGTGGCTTCGGAAGGAAGCCGGGGGGTGGCCGCGCGCCGGGACGGGAGGGGAGAGACTCCTGAAGGGGGCCGGGCGGGGGGGTCGCCATGAGGGGACGGAGGGGCGGGGAAGTTGCCATGAGGGGGCGGAGGGGCGGGGAGGTCGCCATGACCGGAGGAGGGAGGGGAAAGTTTAATTAAAACCTAAATTACGTTAACGTGGCACACACGGCAGAACGTGTTGCCAGCTGCAATTAATCTACAGAATGAAGCGGGTTCTCTACCTTGCAAATTGTGGAAATTACGTTACCTACTTAAAAATATCTAAAGGCTACCTATCTAAGGGGTCTAACGACCCTGCCACAAGCACGTGGACAGGGTCCCGCACCCGGAAGCGGTGGAGAGCTGAAGAAGGCTGGCTAGAAGGCGTCCGTAGGTCCGATGTCGATGAAAGGATGCATTTGTTCCTCTTTCCCGTCACCCTGGCTCAGCTGGTGCCAGTAATCGTCTGTGATGCGCATGCGCTGTGCTGTGTTCGCCAGTGGCTGTCGCTATGTGCCGTGATGTACTCTTACATGTGACGTATGCACACGCCAGTGCCGGCCGCCGCTATATATCGTGATGTGCTACTGATATACATATACCGCGGACTGCTGCTCTGCCCTGCTCTGACCTACCGTGGTGGCGGTGGTAGGACGGGCCGTTTTTCACCGGAATATTTGCAATGGATTGTGTGCTGATGTCTTGTCGATAGCCGTTGTCAATACAGTATAAAAATCACCTTACGTCATGTTGATTCAGCTCAGGCGGCGGGAAGGCGGCTTCAGTCAGAAATCAAACACCTCTTATCTGTAGCGTGGGAGGTACTTGATAACATAATTCGGTCGCGGCTTAACTCGTGTTCACACGTACTCATTCGAATGGCATACGGTAGATCGGCGGTTGTATCGCCTTTGGCGTTGGAAGAGGGTGGTATTTACACGCTCTGTTATCTGGTACCTGAGGTGTAACACTAGCCTGTTGGAAACCACAAATCGCTATCCGTAATCGGATTCGCAACCCAAGCCCGGTCTGATCGTCAGCGGAGGGTTGTTGCCAGGTCGAGAGCCGCGGGCCGCCCGGAGGCGCCACGAGCAGAGCGGCGCCGCGTCCGCCGTCAGTCTGCGCAGTCACACGTGGCAGGCACTCGCCGGGGGCGATTTTTGTTGCTAAGTGCGCGTGCAGCTCAATAATTGCTGTGAGGCTTCAGGCTGCAATTATTGCGGTCCGCACACACAGTATGTTGCGCTAGCTAGAGTTGCGTCACAACGCAGCTTTACGGCGAGTTATTCCGTTTGAAGACGGTTCGAATGTGGCGGCGATACCATCGCGCGGTTACCCCGTCCCGACGTAAAGTGGTGGTTAGAGCACTCCCCTGATGCAGGGATTCGTCCGAGAACCGAACCCGATCGTTAGCACATGAAGCAGTGATCTTACCCCTGTGCCAGTCCGACGCCAAGGTCGGGCTGCTCATTTTCCTTTTGCTATTATGTTTCGCTCCGTCTCAAAATGCGTCGCTTGTGACCATATAGACTGAATGAATGTTATATTTGTATTGCAATTTTCTGTGAAAAATAACATGAACACTCGATGCTGCGATGATACGAAGATGAATACGACGGCTCACTTGGCTGACATTAGGCAACACGACTCTGCACACGACCAGGCCGCCGCTTGGTCCGCACACGCGTTCAGTTCAAACACGGCTTTGTCTTGAGTTGGAAGAACTAACTGCGACACCTGAGCGGCACGCCACGGTACCGGGCACATACACACGCGCGGTCGTCTATCACATAAATACATGTCATGGGTCACCGTCCGACAGCGCGACCAGCGCGTCGCCACATACGTCGTCACACGGGGTCACGCGCCATGCATCGCTCCGACATGGAGCCTAATCTCGCCTGGGACCGGCGCCGGCCGCCGCCCGGGTCCTTCCTGGTCACGCGCCATGCATCGCTCCGACAGGGAGCCTAATCTCGCCTGGGACCGGCGCCGGTCGCCGCCCGGGTCCTTCCTGGGCGCCGGGCATCCCTTTGGTCTGGCCTCTCGGGGGCAGCCCTGGCCGCCCTGACCGCTGCGGGGCCGTGCCGCTGGCAGCCTGACTAGTGGCTGGCCGGCGGGCAGACGGCCGATGACTGGTTGGATATCCTCCCTCTCTGCCTCGCTCCCTTGTCCCGCGTTGTTAAGCTCAGTACGGCAGCGCCTGCTTCAGCGCGGCCCGCTTCACGATCCGCTTCTCCTCGCATTCGTTGCCCCACCAGCTGCTCTTTTTGCACTCCTGTTCCTTCCTCAGCACGAAGCACTTGGTGCGCACGATGTTGAAGAAGATCTTGCCGACCATGTTGGCGGCCCCGGAGCCGGTCATCTTGAGACACGTGTGGAACCTGCGACAGAGAGACGCGATGGTAAGTCTTCGGACTCTTCTGACATTGCTACGGACAGAGAGAAGCAACGCCGGTGACAACCCTGCCAGGTGACGACTGTATATAAACAGGCGGGGATTTAGAACAGGCGACAAAGCCGAGTTTGGTGCCGATAAATATACCTAATTCAAAGGTAGCTCACCGCACGGGGTATTGCTATCATCATTGTGTTTCTTCCAAGGCGAACCGCAACGTAAATGGCTACTGTTGAAGGCTGATTGGTGATACCAACATTGTGGGCTGCGTGAGTAGCTCACATTATTGCCGGGCGTCCATGACGACCCAGCAATGGCCTTGGAGTCGCCTGTTGTACGAGCCACTGTGTGGACCTTGCCCTTCTGGGCAAGGTCCACACAGCGGCACGAGCCAGAGAGGCTGCCTCAACATGATCGGGGGCGGGTGGCCTGGTAGCCGTCACTGTCCCGTAGCACATTCCGCCGCTTTCAGTCGCGAAATGTGATAGGTAAATAAACGACGTCTGGGGGCTGTCCAGTGTCAGGTTGGTCACCACCTAGCAGCGTAGCGTTAACAGGCTGGCGTAACTAGTGAGGAATTCAAATATTATGGTCCAAAGTTCTGGCACATATGCGTTCCTTAGTCGCTAGAAACCATACGCACATAGCAAAAACCTTACAAAACACGGCACAAAGCCGCCCCGAGTTTCAGACACGTTCCATCGTCCACAATCTACCGGTGATTCTGTGTCATCACCACCCGCTCGCCACCTCACCTTTCGTCGCACGCGCAGTGGTTGAGCGTGGAGATGCCCCAGTTGAAGAGCCCGAACTTCTCCTCGAGCGAGCCGATCCAGTAGGGGCACTTTTTGTCGTGGTGGCGGCAGCAGCGGTCGGCGCCGGCGTAGCCTCCGAGCGTGCTGTAGGTTGTGGCCGTGTAGCCCTTGCCGCACCACTTGGTGCCGGGCACGCGGAACACGTCCAGCAGGTCGCGCCGGTGCCTGCAGCCAGCGGACGGCGAGCTCAGGGCGGGCTCACTCACCTGGTGCTCCGGGCCGGCCAGCCGGAGGATGAGGGTGGCCGCCGCCGCTGGCCCTCGTTACTCGAGGTCGGCAGTCGGCGGCGGGCTGGTGCGGTAGCGAGGAAGAGGGGGGAGAGGGATGGAGTGAAGTAGTGTGTGCCTGCCTACCTGCCATCGCCGTCGGAACTTCCCCATCTCGCCACCATAATCACCACCGCCTACCTCTGGTCGCAGTGGCAGTGCGACATGGTGAACAGCCGGAAGTTGAAGAGGCCGTACTTCTCGCTGAGGCCCGGGATCGAGTAGGGACAGTAGTCGTGCGAGCGACAGCAGCGGTCCACCGTGTGCAGCCCGCCCATCATGCGGCGGCTCTGCGCCAGCGTGCCGTCGCCGCACCACTTGGTGCCCGGGTAGATGAGCTGCAGATCCCGCCGACCTCTGCAACGACCGACACGGTCGCCCAGCTCAGCCGACAGCTCTCCAGACGACAGCTCCTCGACCGGAGGTGGGCCGGCGGAACATGCACGGACCAGCGGTGGAACATGCAATGAACCAGCCGACCGGCAGATTACCACGAGGAACCCGCGGCCCGCAGACGCCAGACAGACTGACCAGCCGGTCTCCACGGACCAAGACCAGCCGATGACCACACCAGGTGGATAGTAAACAATACAAAGTGGGCAAACCACCATGTCAGACGGGAAATATGGCGATCCCAGGTGGATGTCTTGCCACACCGCATGGGCATTGGGCACGGATTGTGACCTGGCATGTCAGGTGAAGAAAGGACCATATCAGGCAGGCTGTGGAGCATCCCAGGACAGTGCACGTTGCCAAACTACTGACTACCGTCACACCCCGGTAGACACTTAGCAGAAGGGTACCTCACCGACAACGCCACCGACTGCGATGTCTTATTCCGAGAGTTAGTCGTCTTCGACCGGAGTAATGGGCCACCAACTAAGATGCCACCGTTCAAGCAGTACCCGGGACAAGGAAGCGGGTGCGTTAACGAAATCGGCATGCACTACAAGCCCGAACACGACACACACGCTCCGAAGCTCAGAGGTTCCCGAGGAGAGACGAGTTGACGAGGAGACAACGGAGGACGACCAAGCGGTACTATGTACACTGTGCCAGGAGTCTGAAGCGAACGGTGACCGCGCGAGGAGGCGGAGCGACCGTGGCCCGTCGCGTCGGCCCCCGGCGCTCCGTGAACAAAGCAGACGAGTGGAGGCATAATTGATTCCCAAAGCAACGACGACAGCGCCGGCTGGCATGCAGTGGATGGAAGTCCCGGCCGAGGAGAGACGTCCCGGCAGGCAGACACACTGGCTCCCGAGGAGGGTAGGAGAGCGTAAGGGTGGTAAGAACATGCGTGTGTCAGGGGAATGGGCGTGGCTGAGGAGGAGGCGGCGGTCCCGCCCCGCCCCGCTACCGGCGTCTCTGGCGGGGTGACACGTGACACAAGGTGTCAGGTGTCACCCCGCCGGACCGGCGGCAGCGGAGGGGGACGAGGTCAACAGGTGACACAAACAGGAGGGGGACGAGGTCAACAGGTGACACAAACAGGAGGGGGACGAGGTCAACAGGTGACAAACAGGAGGGGGACGAGGTCAACAGGTGACAAACAGGAGGGGGACGAGGTCAACAGGTGACACAAACAACGGCGGAAATAATAGACACAGCGAGAATGACTAGTGACTTCCAGTGGGCGGTGGAAAAGATATCAATTGATTTCAAAAGCTCAACATCTGATTGAAAGCGGAAAGCGCCCGAGATTGTAATGTAAGCGTCCCTAAAAAGCTAAGCAGTACGCACTTAACAAATCAGCAAGGACGTAGGAACGTCACGAAAAGTGGGGAGGGGGCAGTGAAACCGTGATCTCGTTTTTGAGAGAATCCCAACCCCCCTATGGAATATGTATGTGCAGATGTGGGCTGTTCTCGTCTTGGCGAACTTTGGCCATCAAAAACTTTTATCACCAAGCAAAAATAAAGATTTGTTCAAAAATGGCCGAAAAATGAGGGATGGGGGCCATACCCCCCCCCCCCCCCGACGTTCCTACGCCTATGCAAATCAGGATGGGAAATTTATACCACTTTAACTTGGCTAAAATATGTAAAAAATGCAAATACATTGTATCGTAGTAGAAGCATGTTACGCACACGCTTCTCAAACCAGCCCGAGCTCACCGTCGTCTCACCTGGTAATGTACTCCTCAGCGGCGGCCTTCTCCTTAACCGTGCCGTGCTGCTTCTTGTGCACCACCTTCCGCACCGTCTTTTGGTGCTTCTTGCAGACGCGCTTCATCACCTTGTAGTCCAGGTAGCCGGCCAGCTCCTCGGGCACCGTCTCCAGCAGGGTTAAGGTCGCGTTCATCATGCGGTCCTGCATGTCCACCTGCTGGCCCTGCTGGTCGGCCTGCTGGTCGGCGGCCAGCAGTCGCGCCCGCTCCACGTCGTCCGAGAAAGACTCGAGGAATGAGCCGATGATGTCCTTCCTGCGGATGTACTCGCAGTCCTTGAGCTCGCCCTGGGCCGTGAAGATGGACTGAATGAAGTGGCGGCCGTCCGTCACCTGCCACAGGTGAATACCACGGCTGAAATGCACAAACACAGCCACCAGTTAAGAGGTACCACAGGTGAATACCACGGCTGAAATGCACAAACACAGCCACCAGTTAGAGGTACCACAGGTGAATACCACGGCTGAAATGCACAAACACAGCCACTAGTTAGAGGTACCACAGATGAATACCACGGCTGAGATGCAGCACAAACACAGCCACCAGTTAAGAGGTACCACAGGTGAATACCACGGCTGAAATGCACAAACACAGCCACCAGTTAAGAGGTACCACAGGTGAATACCACGGCTGAAATGCACAAACACAGCCACTAGTTAGAGGTACCACAGGTGAATACCACGGCTGAAATGCACAAACACAGCCACCAGTTAAGAGGTACCACAGGTGAATACCACGGCTGAAATGCACAAACACAGCCACTAGTTAAGAGGTACCACAGGTGAATACAACGGCTGAAATGCACAAACACAGCCACCAGTTAGAGGTACCACAGGTGAATACCACGGCTGAAATGCACAAACACAGCCACCAGTTAGAGGTACCACAGGTGAATACAACGGCTGAGATGCACAAACACAGCCACCAGTTAAGAGGTACCACAGGTGAATACCACGGCTGAAATGCACAAACACAGCCACTAGTTAGAGGTACCACAGGTGAATACAACGGCTGAGATGCACAAACACAGCCACTAGTTAGAGGTACCACAGGTGAATACAAGGGCGGATCCAGCCGGCCGTTTGGGGGGGGGGGGCAAACCGTTTTTTTAGCGGACCTTACCTACCCCCAATTTCGAATTTCTTCTCGGATTTGGGCCACTTTATTTTGCAACCACACGATTTCGATTTTTTTCCCCATTTTTTTTTTAGGTTTTCGACCTTTTGGGATATCGAAAAAGGAAAGATGTCAGCTTGCAGTTTGTATTGTTCCGACATTGCCTTACACTGAGAAAAACTATGTCAATTGTCAGCTGTACCCAGGGGCGTCGCCGATAATTTTTGAGTGGGGGGGTCGGCTGAAATGACGACAAAAAATGTCCCCCAATTTGTTATGCGTGTATTTAAGCCTTTGCAACATTTCTAATGTGGATTTGCATGTTATAGTAGGTACTTGTTATTTAGCGCCGCGAAGCGGTGCGATTTTTTTTTGCTCGGGTTTGCCTGATAAAACCCAGAAACATAGGCATTTTTAGCTTCTTAGCCTTGTAGAGGATAATAAGCTAAAAATGTTATTCATTCAATTCAGCGTTACGACGAAACGAAGACGATGACGATGGCTTCGTTATGACGATGGCCACTGATGTGACGCCGCGAAGCGGCGTGAACATTTTAATTTTAGGTCGTGGAAAACGCATTTTTAATATTGGAACCAGACCGTGAGTGGAGCCAAGCCTCAGTAACCCTTTTTCCTGGTTGCACATCTCGGTATGATGCAAAATGTTGAAATGAAGGTAGTTTTTCATATACATTAGCCTCGGATAGTAAATCACGATGGCCGGTGGCAGTCTGCGCTCAATAGTACATATGATAATAATAACTGTAGTCTGTATACATACCTATGTACCGAACTGTAACAAACAACTGGTAACGGTGCAAATGGTTTCAAAGTAGCAAGAGGCAGACCGACATTTCCGCGCATAAATGGTCCCTGTGGATCTGGAGGAGCCTGGGGGAGATGGCTTGGGGAGATAGTCCTGGCCTGGTCCCCACTATTAGCTCTTCGGGCCAACAAGTTGGGCACCGCTGGAACAGCTTCCGGTTGCCGAAGTCCGCGTCTTTGCGTTCGCGTCGCCTTTTTCGGAACTCGGCAGACAAGCTAAACATGTAGCCCGCTTTAAAGATAATATTTGATGAAGAGAGTTGGCCCTGGGGCCAGCAATTACCGCCAAGGAGAGCCTCTGCAAGACACGTAATGGAATTAATTTTCCAAATTTGTATATGCAATTGCGAAACTTGTGTCATGCCGCGAAGCGACGCGAAATTTTTCAGTTTTTGACTGAGGCTAGCTTGATTTTGACTGCTGCAATTTTGGGATGCCCAGTACCGTTCTAAAAACGCAAATATAGCATGCATTAAATTTCACGTCTTGGGGGGGGGGGGGCAAAACATAGTTTGGCCCCCCTTAAACAGACTTGGGGGGGGGGGCATGGCTCCGTTCGCCCCCCCCCCTGGATCCGCCCTTGGTCGTGGGTCTAGTTATTCCTTCGTCGACGACGAAATCATTATTTATGAACGTGTTCATTTTTTTCTTAAAATTTCACAGAACACGGAATTTTATTGTTTTTTTTGGTATATGCGTTGAGGCTCATATTAGTTATTTATATATATTTTTATTTTGTTTGGGGGGGGGGCAAAAGACATGTTGCCCCCCCCCCCCCCCCTCCCCCTTCCAGGCTTTTGGGGGGGCCATGGCTGGATTGGCCCCCCCTCCCCCTGGATCCGCCAGTGGGTGAATACCACGGCTGAAATGCACAAACACAGCCACCGGTTAAGAGGTACCACAGGTGAATACCACGGCTGAAATGCACAAACACAGCCACTAGTTAGAGGTACCACAGGTGAATACCACGGCTGAAATGCACAAACACAGCCACCAGTTAAGAGGTACCACAGGTGAATACCACGGCTGAGATGCACAAACACAGCCACCAGTTAGAGGTACCACAGGTGAATACCACGGCTGAAATGCACAAACACAGCCACCGGTTAAGAGGTACCACAGGTGAATACCACGGCTGAAATGCACAAACACAGCCACCAGTTAAGAGGTACCACAGGTGAATACCACGGCTGAGATGCACAAACACAGCCACCAGTTAGAGGTACCACAGGTGAATACCACGGCTGAAATGCACAAACACAGCCACCAGTTAAGAGGTACCACAGGTGAATACCACGGCTGAGATGCACAAACACAGCCACCAGTTAAGAGGTACCACAGGTGAATACCACGGCTGAAATGCACAAACACAGCCACCAGTTAGAGGTACCACAGGTGAATACCACGGCTGAGATGCACAAACACAGCCACCAGTTAAGAGGTACCACAGGTGAATACCACGGCTGAGATGCACAAACACAGCCACTAGTTAAGAGGTACCACAGGTGAATACCACGGCTGAAATGCACAAACACAGCCACCAGTTAGAGGTACCACAGGTGAATACCACGGCTGAAATGCACAAACACAGCCACCAGTTAAGAGGTACCACAGGTGAATACCACGGCTGAGATGCACAAACACAGCCACTAGTTAGAGGTACCACAGGTGAATACCACGGCTGAGATGCACAAACACAGCCACCAGTTAGAGGTACCACAGGTGAATACCACGGCTGAGATGCACAAACACAGCCACCAGTTAGAGGTACCACAGGTGAATACCACGGCTGAAATGCACAAACACAGCCACCAGTTAAGAGGTACCACAGGTGAATACCACGGCTGAGATGCACAAACACAGCCACTAGTTAGAGGTACCACAGGTGAATACCACGGCTGAGATGCACAAACACAGCCACTAGTTAGAGGTACCACAGGTGAATACCACGGCTGAGATGCACAAACACAGCCACCGGTTAAGAGGTACCACAGGTGAATACCACGGCTGAGATGCACAAACACAGCCACCAGTTAGAGGTACCACAGGTGAATACCACGGCTGAGATGCACAAACACAGCCACTAGTTAGAGGTACCACAGGTGAATACCACGGCTGAGATGCACAAACACAGCCACCAGTTAAGAGGTACCACAGGTGAATACCACGGCTGAGATGCACAAACACAGCCACTAGTTAAGAGGTACCACAGGTGAATACCACGGCTGAGATGCACAAACACAGCCACCAGTTAAGAGGTACCACAGGTGAATACCACGGCTGAGATGCACAAACACAGCCACTAGTTAGAGGTACCACAGGTGAATACCACGGCTGAAATGCACAAACACAGCCACCGGTTAAGAGGTACCACAGGTGAATACCACGGCTGAAATGCACAAACACAGCCACCGGTTAAGAGGTACCACAGGTGAATACCACGGCTGAAATGCACAAACACAGCCACCAGTTAGAGGTACCACAGGTGAATACCACGGCTGAAATGCACAAACACAGCCACCAGTTAAGAGGTACCACAGGTGAATACCACGGCTGAAATGCACAAACACAGCCACTAGTTAGAGGTGCGGTAGAGTTTGAAGTGCAGAAAAGTTAGTGTTGTGGCAGATAGAGGTACGGTAGAGCCGGTCATGCAAAACGGGAGGGGGTAAGATACACAGGGCGGGGCGGGATGGGGCGGGGTAGACGTCACCTCAGGATCAGGACGGGTTCAGGAATGTCCAGCTCATTGGTATGCAGAAGAGGGTACTTCCACCGCTGCGTTCCAATGAAACGTCCACAGCCGAGAAGTCTGGAATGTGTGGGTGTCCGGTGTCCCACCCACTGAACTCAATAACAACTGGAGGGTACAAGGGTGTCTGAGAGCGGTCGCGGCCGGCCGCCACGCTGGAACGCCGGGCCGGGCGAGGTGTGGTGAGGAGTTGCAATGGAGGGGTCGGACGCGTTTTATTAAACCTGTCATTATAAGCTTCATGCTTGTAAATATGGATACATTTTGGGTGGATATTGGACGGATTTGATTGCGCTTTACAGCTGTATAATTTGTATCGATTTGTTTTCCTTCGACACTGCATACTCCGGGCCGATCATTTATCTACACATATATGTATCTACCACGGGCTGTCCGTCGGCTGTCCGTCCGGCGATGGATTAAGGTATTCACATACAGCGAAAAGACGTACTATATTGCATGTGTGATGGTTGTTTTAATGTCTCCCGTTCGCTCCAGATGCGGCTTAACGAGCATTGCTATCATGGCGCCCCTGGATTTTTGGAAGGCGCCCCTAAATTGGCCTGCGGCCACCCCTCCTAAAACATCCTGGATCCGCCCTTGCCTCTGGTCTCACCCCACTACACTTTTTCGCAGAGAAACAGCAAATGTCGACTCATGTATCGTACTTGTCCAAACTAACGATCCGACTAAGAATGTGCTTTCCCCGTCGCCACCGTTAATTTCAGGAGACTGAGTGCTGATTGCACCGAGTCTGGTTAGCGCCAGGTGATGTCAATTGCCATCTGCCTTGCCAGTCGGTCTGCACCGGTCCGCCGGGGTCAGCCCGCCGCACAGCTGGTCTGGCCAGGTGAGCCGACGGGAGGGCCTTTCTCGCCACGCCACGGTGGTACGATCGCAGGAGGCGGGGCTTGCCGGCCGGCAGCCCGGCCCGGTCCAGACGCTCCAGGAAATTACCGGGCCGTCAGGGGAGGGAGGATGGCGGGGGTAATGAAGGAGGACGGAGGGTGATGAAGGAGCACAGAGGGTAATTGTCGCCGAAGGCGGTCTGGGGCGGCCGGAAGCGGAGTGGAGTGAGAGAGAGTTGAGTGAGACGGAGTGGAGTGAGACTGAGTGGAGCGAGACGGAGTGGAGTGAGACGGAGTGGAGCGAGACGGAGTGGAGTGAGACGGAGTGGAGTGAGACGGAGTGGAGTGAGACGGAGTGGAGTGAGACGGAGTGGAGTGAGACGGAGTGGAGTGAGACTGAGTGGAGCGAGACGGAGTGGAGTGAGACGGAGTGGAGTGAGACGGAGTGGAGTGAGACGGAGTGGAGCGAGACGGAGTGGAGTGAGACGGAGTGGAGCGAGACGGGAGTGGAGTGAGACGGAGTGGAGCGAGACGGAGTGGAGCGAGACGGAGTGGAGTGAGACGGAGTGGAGCGAGACGGAGTGGAGCTGAGACGGAGTGGAGTGAGACGGAGTGGAGTGAGACGGAGTGGAGCGAAACGGAGTGGAGTGAGAGGGAGTGGAGCTGACGGAGTGGAGCGAAACGGAGTGGAGGTGAGACGGAGTGGAGCGAGACGGAGTGGAGCGAGACGGAGTGGAGCGAGACGGAGTGGAGTGAGAGGGAGTGGAGCGAGACGGAGTGGAGCGAGACGGACGGAGTGGAGCGAGACGGAGTGGAGACGAGACGGAGTGGAGTGAGACGGAGTGGAGCGAGACGGAGTGGAGTGTGAGGGAGTGAGAGGAGTGGAGCGAGACGGAGTGGAGTGAGACTGAGTGGAGTGAGACGGAGTTGAGAGGGAGTGGAGCGAGACGGAGTGGAGTGAGACTGAGTGGAGTGAGACGGAGTGGAGTGAGACGGAGTGGAGCGAGACTGAGTGGAGCGAGACGGAGTGAGAGGGAGTGGAGTGAGACGGAGTGGAGTGAGACGGAGTGGAGTGAGACGGAGTGGAGTGATACGGAGTGGAGTGAGACGGAGTGGAGTGAGACGGAGTGGAGTGAGCACGGAGTGGAGTGAGAGGGAGTGGAGCGAGACGGAGTGGAACGAGACGGAAGTGAGAGGGAGTGGAGCTGAGACGGAGTTGGAGTGAGACGGAGTGGAGTGAGACGGATGCTGGAGTGAGACGGGAGTGGAGCGAGACGGAGTGGAGTGAGACGGGAGTGGAGTGGGACGGGAGTGGAGCGAGACGGAGTGGAGTGAGACGGAGTGGAGTGAGACGGAGTGAGCAGTGAGACGTGAGTGAGAGTGGAGACGTGAGAGGGAGTGGAGCGAGACGGAGTGGAGTGAGACGGAGTGGAGTGAGAGGGAGTGGAGCGAGACGGAGTGGAGTGATGACGACGGAGTGCGAGTGAGACGGAGTGGAGCGAGACGGAGTGGAGCGAGACGGAGTGGAGCGAGACGGAGTGGAGCGAGAGCGGAGTGGAGCGAGACGGAGTGAGAGGGAGTGGAGTGAGACGGAGTGGAGTGAGACGGAGTGGAGCGAGACGGAGTGGAGCGAGACGGAGTGGAGTGAGACGGAGTGGAGTGAGACGGAGTGGAGTGAGACGGAGTGGAGTGAGACGGAGTGGAGCGAGACGGAGTGGAGTGAGACGGAGTGGAGTGAGACGGAGTGGAGTGAGACGGAGTGGAGTGAGACGGAGTGGAGTGAGACGGAGTGGAGTGAGACGGATGTGGAGTGAGACGGAGTGGAGTGTGAGACGAGAGTGGAGTGAGACGAGAGTGGAGCTGAGACGGAGTTGGAGTGAGACGGAGTGGAGTGAGACGGAGTGGAGTGAGACGGAGTGGAGCGAGACGGAGTGGAGTGAGACGGAGTGGAGTGAGGGAGTGGAGTGAGACGGAGTGGAGAGAGAGGGAGTGGAGTGAGACGGGAGTGGAGTGAGAGGGAGTGGAGTGAGACGGAGTGGAGTGAGAGGGAGTGGAGTGAGACGGAGTGGAGTGAGACGGAGTGGAGTGAGACGGAATGGAGTGAGAGGCAGCCCAGGGTACGCACTACGCCATGGAGGTAACGGCCGAGGGAACCGAAAGTCGGAACAGTACGGGGTTGAGCGAGCGCAGGACACAGCGACAGCACATACATGGAATGAGACAATAAGACGACTTTACAATCATATGGCCCTCTATATAACAAATGCAAGGCTAACAAAGTCATGCAGATGGGCCGTCACAAATTTGTCAAAGCCAGAAAGACATGCATGAACAATGCAAACATCATTCGAAAACTCTTTTTAACCCAGCTGAGGCAATTTATAGTCAGTTAGCCAAGCATTTCTGAATGAGCTGAGCACCAAGAGTCTTTCAACTCTAGCTAAAAGCTAAATAAGGTACACCCTTAGCAAAGGTCAACGCTACTCGTGCCTCTTCAAAACTCGTCATTCAAATCACGTTATCTGATGTGATGGAGCAGCGTGCTGCATTCTGAGACCGGCTCAGGTCAGCTCAAGTCATGTCAATACTCACCGTGACGTTGCCTTCGACCGTCTCCATGGCCGTCAGCTTGGCGTGCACCCGGTCAAAGTGGACCCTCGTCTCGCGCTCGCCATCGCCCAGGAAGTCGACCGCCAGGAAGTTTTTTGGGCTGCGGCCGGGGCCGGCGAGTAGGACCGCCGCCACCACACCACCACCGCTGCACAGAGACACTGGCGTGCATCAATGGTCTGCAGTTGCTGCGGGGCTGTTGCGACCTGCCGCGGCTGAGAAATCGTGCCGAATGGACCAGAGGGGCGGGCTGACAGCGCCTATATGCCGGCCGACAGGAGAGCGGTGACCCGGGGGCGGCTGCCCTCCAGCCGGCGCGTGGTCTCGAACCCGACACCGACCAATTCAGGGCGCCGCTGGATGATGACGTCAGGGGGCGCGCCTCCTGGCCGCGGCGGCGTGCGGTTAGATGAATGGAAGCCGCGCCCGCCCGGGTCGCGCCGCCGCGGCCGCCACAACAGCGGCGTTCGCTGCGAGGTCGGACGGTATAATT
>JAXIVJ010000197.1:130000-172500 GCA_036785665.1 Chirona hameri | reverse complement strand
TAAACAATTATGAAGAGCAGAGCTGAATGAAAGGCTGGGTATCACTCACAGAGAGAGCACTTACTTATCGAAGCCTTGCGAGGCCAGCAGGATTGGGGACTTCAGAGACACGAGACGGCGGATACTCTCTTATAACTGTCTCTGCAACAAAAATCACAATCGCATTCGTGATTGCACGGCCAGTTATCGTCAATTATTTCAGCTCGGCTCAACCCAGCCCAGCCTATTCCGGCCCGGCCCATCCCAGCCTAGTCCGGCCCGGCACAGAGTGGACCGCCAGGCATGTCAACGGCCTTGCCTGCCGCGGCCGGCATCAGGTGATGTATGACGTCACATGTGTGACGTCACTGATGGCACGGGAGTGAGGCCGGATTGTGGCAGCGTCGGGGGGGGGGGGGGGGGGGGGGAGGGGCAGGTACGGTCAGGTGAACAGGTCCGGTTAGCGGAATAGCGTGGGAAATCCGGGGTGGGATGGGGTCGAAACTGGTCATGGTGATTTCTCGATAGCTGCTGTTCATTCGTTCTAACAGCGAAACGTAGGTACCACGAAATGATTCGTATGATGAACATATACGACGTGTGCTTTTATCGGTAGATGATCGAGGATGTTTGCCATGTCAAGACAAGCTTATACAGAAAATAAGTGAGCCTGCGAACATATGCATCCTCAAAGAAGTCTGACCCAGCGGCTTCAGCCTTCAATAGCGTTCTTAACACTCACTCAGTGTAATATGAACTATGTAGTTCACTAGGTAAGCCCTTATTCTTAGATAATCTCCAATCTCCATAGTACATACGCCTTCTTCACTGATAAACAGCGAGGTTGAAATGTTTGTTCCTTATCTCAATCAACATGTCATGTCGTCCTCGCCCGATAGGTGGGCCGGTAACCGACATCCTTCGCGAACCGGATACAGCAATCGTCAATACAACGGTCTTGCAATATCGGACTAGCATCGAATGTACCACTAGGTAATGTCGCAATGATAATAGACTGATTTCTTATTGATGTTCGACTGTTCGGTAGGTGTGCTAGGCGACGTATGACCAGTCACTTCGATACAAACCGGTGTCTTGAACTTACGTTAATAACAGGTTTACGTTCGAGGGATCTGTGTGAGCTTCAGGAGTTGGGCAAGCCACTATGTGGAATGCGGCCCTAATCAGCACGAACAACTCATTAAAAGTGGAACGCAGACCCACGGCACACAGCCATGAAGTGTCACACGTGCATATTGCATATTATAGACATACTCTGAAAACAAACTGGAGAGGGTCAGGGATCCATGTATGTACACAAATCGCTACTATTTATTGCACATACGGTCCCCACTATAAATATACTGAGTTCGCTGACCTAATTTGTGCAACCGGGCAGCTACTTACGTCTTGCACAACTACATACCTAGGTATACTAGGTATGCAGCGACTGGCCGGTCCGCTATTCGCAGCTGTCCAATACCCACACGATGTGACCCTTAGGGTTCAGAGCGAACTTGTGCGCGTGACCATACCACCCGAGGTTAATTGAACTGCGGAAGTTTCTCAGTAAGCCATTATAGCAGAGCTTGAAGGCCAGTGAAGGCGACTACTGCCACATTATGCACCTGCACGGCGATGGATCGCGTGCGCTGTTAGGTTAATTATAGGTTCTTTGCACAGGGGTTAACATGCAACATGTATAACATGTACAAGAGAAGAAGATGAACAGATGATTAAAATGTAGGCGGTTTAAGAACAAGTTCTACTCCCCCCCCCCGAAAAAAAACACGTTTTAGTGTGTCGGCGACATGCTTACTACGACTGCTCAGAAACCATTCTGTCCATTCCATTCCAAGTAATGAATGCCGAAATATTGACGATATTCGAAGGCGTGGTTGAAAGTGGTGGCATGGCATGATAATGCATATAACTGACGGAGTGGACTGGATATTCTCCGGAATGATAACACATACATGAAAGGGCTCGCCGACTCATTGCGAAGCGCAATGACTGTAATAGTATAGTCGGATCTACGCGGCGCTCCAGTTCTGGGTTTTACGGCCGTTCCTAGTGGAGGTCGCTGGAAAAGGTTGGGTCAGGTCAAGGTAAAACGATGGTCCGGATAGGGCTTCATCGCTGGCGTGGCAAGAAGTAGCTGGTGGCGCTCTGAACGGACGGACGTATAAGTGGTACCTCATCGTAAAAATAATACACATATGTAGAATGGCGAATGCTATTTACTCATACATTGAGTTGAATTGATTGTCATTAAACACACTGAACAGAATTAAACAGCACTACAGACGTATCGTTATACGATATGTGAACGATATACGGGCCGGTATGCGACTTAAATCGTCACAAAATACTGACTTTTTACCGATAGTTTCTTTGCATATGATTCAAATGGTAAAGTAAGCAGATTCAGGCCAATCGCAGGAAAATTTAGTGACAATAACCGGAACGATCTCATATCTTGGCGTGAAGCCCTACTGCAAACATCAGCGCCCGTGGGCGTAGAGCGGAATATCACCGCATGCGAGAGTTAGTGCGTCGCTCTGGATGCCACTACGTCACCACTGATACGATGGTGGCGCGGCGGCGGCGGCGGCGCCCATTCGTCGAGCGTCGCCAAGCGTCGCCGAGAAGCCGGCAGAGTGGCCCTGATTAGAAGATCGATTGTCAGCAACGCACTGCTGAACCGCTGCGACTGGCGGCGCGCCAGACGCCAAATCACGTGATAAGACTGAAATAGCAGCGATTGCGCAACCACGGCGCCATCTGCAGACGAGCAACAAACCGATCACGATACTTTTTAACGAGACATTTAGCAATGACCAAAGGATCTGCACACTTTTCCTTGAGAACGACTCCGTTGACAGCATATCAACATCATCTCGAACATTAACTTCAGTGGTCTGACCTTGGGCTACAAATTTCTGACCCTCGTTGATCTACCAATTGAGTAGACGATCACGCCATCAAGCGCGCGTAGGAAAATTCCGCCGCAGATCTGGCCCTACTCAGGCTCAGCGATGCCATCCGACCTCGCGCCACCTTCCAGCGCGCGCAGCCCCGCATGACAGCGAGCCTGCCGGACACGGAGACGTACCAGACCACCTACCGCCACGACTTCGCCGTGCGGACACTGGAGATGACCGGCTTCCGGCCTCAACCCGCCCCCGTGAAGAGCGCTGACGTCGGACTGGACCCAAGCAAGCGGCCACGGCGGCGCGCCCGGCGTGCGACCGAGACGAGCTCGCTGTCGCAGTCGGGAGGAGGGTTCCTGCTGCCCGGCCGCAGCCTGACGGTCGGCCCAGCGCCGGGTATCCAGCGCGCCGCGCCACCCGCCGCCAACGAGCGCGACCACCAGGTGTCAGAAGCGCTGCGAATCGACCTCCCGGACGGCGACGGCGTCGACTACAGCCAGTGGCTGCTCTCCAAGCTGCCCGAGATCGTCGAGAAGTGCTGCCGCCAGGAGGAGCCTCCGCCGCGAGTTATCGAAGTGCTGCCGCCGCCGGTGCGACGGAAAATCCGCATCAACGTCACGTCCAACCCGAACCGAACGTCGCCCGAGCGGAGGCAGGACGTCCGGTCCGACGATCACCGAGAAGACTCGACGGATGAGTTCGTGCTGGACGGGGCACGGCTGCGCCAGGTGCACCGGTCCCGGTCGCCGTCGCGTCCGCGGCGACGGCGCCGGTCGGCGCGCCGCGCTGCCTCCTCCAGCGCCTCCTCACTCGAGTCAGCGCGCCGCTCAGCAGAAGGCGACGCGGCCACGGCCGAGCTCGTGCGCCGCGTACTGCAGGAGATGTTTGGGCCGCGGCCGGCAGCCGGCGGCGACACCTCCGTCAAGCCCGCTGAAAACCACAGTAGAGGCAGGAGTAGGTCATGTCAAACCAGTCCGCGACTTGGGTCCGGCCTCAACGGCAGCAGCGGCGGCGGCGGCAGGGAAGGAGAAGGAAGTGAAGGAGGCGGTGCGACGGAGGTGGCCGCCCAAACCGACTCCTCCGGCCCGTCCCCGCGGCGGCCGCCTCCGCCCCCGCCGCCGGTCGCCGTCAGGTCACGGTCGCCGTCGCCGCGGCCGCGCGACACCTCGCGGTGCATCCTGGACACACTGACAGAGTCTAACCGACTCCTGCGGCAGATGTCAGAGTTTTTCCGCCGCGCGGAGCTGAACGACCGCATCACGCAGCGCGCAGAGTACGGCGACCAGGCCAGCGCGCGGGCGGAGCTGTCGGAGCTGCCCATAAAACGGGCCGAGCGAGAGGGAAGGATCACCCAGCGGCCGGGCGCAGGACGGCTCGATGACGAATGGCGGTATCTGGCTCCACCGGCCGCCAACGGCGGCGGTGGCGGTGGCGGTGGCGGTGGCGGTGGCGGTGGCGGTGGCGGTGGCGGTGGCGGTGGCGGGGGCGGGGGCGGGAGCGGCACGGCGCGCAGTGAAGGCGGCTTCTCCCGCGGGGACGGCCCGCCGGCGGACGCCCTCCGTCACTGCTCCGACAGCGAGCTGAGCGTCCGGATCCGCCGGTACGCCACGGCCGCCGAGCAGGGTCTGACCGTGCGCAGCTGGGAGCGGCAACAGCGGGCGGTAGCCAGCCCTCCCCCGAGGAACGGCGGCGACTCGGCGCCGAGCACGGGCCGCTCCTGGGCCAGCCCGCAGCTGCTGGAGCTGCACAGCGAGGACCGGCCGTACCAGCCCCTGGTCAGCCCACCACCGCGGGAAGCGGACACTCGCCGGTCAGAGGCGGAGATGGAGGAGGGGCCGAGGACATCGAGTCCAGTGGAGACGACCCAGCCAGCCGGCCATCCTTGTTCCTACCGACAGACGGCGGCCGATATTGATAGTACCGATATGCTCCTCAACTACGACCCCTGGCAGGTGATCGAGAACGACTTCAAAACGCTGCTCAACTGAGAGTGTGTGTGTCCTGTATTGAGACCGCCGACGACGATACGACATGTGTACACGATTAGCCACGATGTGAGCGATTTCCGAACGATAAATATATGTTGTGCTGTGCGTCACTTGTGGGGATTGCCAATGTCCACTTGTCATGGGCTAAATATTGAAACATAAATGTGAGGAGGCACTAGTTACTTCTTGAGTGACCCATACTTTATTTCACCTGATTTTGAGACATATTTATTACTGATAAGCACATTAACAGCTCACTCCACGCAAAAACTATGCGCTCTTATAATTGGAATAGAGGAAATGCGCAACATTCCGTGGCATCAATGCATTACTACATACAAATAACAAATAGCCGTTCAATAGAAGCATTTTATTTTCAACGTAGTCGTACTCAGTCGGTAGAATACATAGGTGTACGAGGCCATTAGTATGACGCCAGCGGTGGACATGTGAGGCATATAGCGCCACCTGTGTTCAGTACAGCGCCATCTGGATAACTCGCAGCGCCACCTGAGTAACTCGCAGCGCCACCTGTACCGTGCGCAGCGCCATCTGGACCGCTCTTAACGCCACCTACTGCCACTGGAAGCGCCACTGGATCGGGTCGAACTTGAAGATGTCCGGATGCCCCCAGTGCGGCGTGGTATTGACAAAGTCCGTCTTGCTCCACTGGAACGGCGGCTGTTGGTCGTATGTCGGCCCAGCGATCGAGATAAACTCCATCAGCGGCACCTGCAAGTTGAAGAGGGGGAGGTGGAAGTCAGGGAAAGTTCGTCTGAATCGGCTCACTGGAGCAGGGACGCCAGTCGCTGGCCAATCACAGCTGGGAAGGCGACTGGAACAGTTCGGTGTACTTGTGACGGTATGCACACATGAACGTATCACATTTAACATACCTGAGAACATACCACGCACGAAAATAAATCACGATTCTGGCTGGATTCTGAACTGGTTCACTCTTCGTTGGTTCGACTCACCAGTTTTGTGGTGGTGAGCTTCATGTCGGTGGCGCCGTGGTCGCGATGGCCCAGCGCGCTGAACGGGTACGTGCCGTTGGCCGGGTTCAGGTCGCAGCGCGCCGAGATGGCGTTCTCGCCAGAGTACGGCGGCTTGCAGTCGCACGCCGAGAGCGCGTCGTTCTGGAAGTCGTTGTAGCGCATCAGGCGCATCATGTCGGCCACGTCGCCGACGCCGGCCTGGTCGCGGCGGAAGATGCGTGCGCGCGGCGTCATGTCGTAGCTGAACCAGTCGCCGTACTCCTCAACCAGCGCCGGGTTGCCGGACATGTTGAAGATCTCGGGGAAGTAGGGCGAGTTGTAGCTGGGCCAGTACTGCTGGCTCTGCAGCACGCTCGTCACGTCGGCGGCCATCGCGGTGCCGGGGATCTGCTCCAGGATAAAGAGCAGACCGGGCCGCAGCTCTGTGTCACCCGTCTTGAACCGCTTGTAGTCCACCACCATCCACTGGTTGTTGTAGGTACCGCTGTTGTGGCGTGCGAACACGTCCACCCACTCCTTACCGCTCGAAGCCAGATTGTTGGCGACCACGGCACGGATCCACTCCAGCACCTGGAGCGGAGAGCAGAGGTCAGTCCCGGGGTCACGGGCTCTTACAGGCGTATGACCCCGTTCGGAGACCGATTCAGAGTCTCTAGACCAGCTCAGAGGTTAGTGGAGCTCCGGTGTAGATTTTCCTGGGGAGTTGCGGGGTTACTCCTTTCGGGTCGTCGGTTCTCTTTAATGATGTTTGGCAGAACGCGGCCAGCTGATCTCTGACAATGCTTCATACGTATCTAAAGCGCCTACTCCTCAGTCTTCTATTTGATAATTCGAACTAGGGAGACTCAAACAGACTATCCATCATCCACTTCTAGTCAATACGTTAGAGACTTCAGCAACCAAAGTTGGCACGAGTCGCACTCAGCCACGCATCGTGAGTCGGTCCCGCCAGCATGGGCTGCAGAGTGTCATCCTCGTGAGTCCGTCCCGCCACGTATCGTGAGTCGGTCCCGCCACGTATCGTGAGTCGGTCCCGCCAGCATCGTGAGTCGGTCCCGCCACGTATCGTGAGTCGGTCCCGCCAGCATGGGCTGCAGAGTGTCATCCTCGTGAGTCGGTCCCGCCAGCATGGGCTGCAGAGTGTCATCATCGTGAGTCGGTCCCGCCAGCATGGGCTGCAGAGTGCCATCATCGTGAGTCGGTCCCGCCAGCATCGTGAGTCGGTCCCGCCAGCATCGTGAGTCGGTCCCGCCAGCATCGTGAGTCGGTCCCGCCAGCATCGTGAGTCGGTCCCGCCAGTATCGTGAGTCGGTCCCGCCAGCATGGGCTGCAGAGTGTCATCATCGTGAGTCGGTCCCGCCAGCATGGGCTGCAGAGTGTCATCATCGTGAGTCGGTCCCGCCAGCATGGGTTACAGAGTGTCATCATCGTGAGTCGGTCCCGCCAGCATGGGCTGCAGAGTGTCATCATCGTGAGTCGGTCCCGCCAGCATGGGTTACAGAGTGTCATCATCGTGAGTCGGTCCCGCCAGCATGGGCTGCAGAGTGTCATCATCGTGAGTCGGTCCCGCCAGCATGGGCTGCAGAGTGTCATCATCGTGAGTCGGTCCCGCCAGCATGGGCTGCAGAGTGTCATCATCGTGAGTCGGTCCCGCCAGCATGGGCTGCAGAGTGTCATCATCGTGAGTCGGTCCCGCCACGTATCGTGAGTCGGTCCCGCCAGCATGGGCTGCAGAGTGTCATCATCGTGAGTCGGTCCCGCCACGTATCGTGAGTCGGTCCCGCCAGCATGGGCTGCAGAGTGTCATCATCGTGAGTCGGTCCCGCCAGCATGGGCTGCAGAGTGTCATCATCGTGAGTCGGTCCCGCCAGCATGGGCTGCAGAGTGTCATCATCGTGAGTCGGTCCCGCCACGTATCGTGAGTCGGTCCCGCCAGCATGGGCTGCAGAGTGTCATCATCGTGAGTCGGTCCCGCGAGTATCGTGAGTCGGTCCCGCCAGCATGGGCTGCAGAGTGTCATCATCGTGAGTCGGTCCCGCCAGCATGGGCTGCAGAGTGTCATCATCGTGAGTCGGTCCCGCCACGTATCGTGAGTCGGTCCCGCCAGCATGGGCTGCAGAGTGTCATCATCGTGAGTCGGTCCCGCCAGCATGGGCTGCAGAGTGTCATCATCGTGAGTCGGTCCCGCCAGCATGGGTTACAGAGTGTCATCATCGTGAGTCGGTCCCGCCAGCATGGGCTGCAGAGTGTCATCATCGTGAGTCAGTCCCGCCAGTATCGTGAGTCGGTCCCGCCAGTATCGTGAGTCGGTCCCGCCAGCATGGGCTGCAGAGTGTCATCATCGTGAGTCGGTCCCGCCAGCATCGTGAGTCGGTCCCGCCAGCATCGTGAGTCGGTCCCGCCAGTATCGTGAGTCGGTCCCGCCAGCATGGGCTGCAGAGTGTCATCCTCGTGAGTCGGTCCCGCCAGCATGGGTTACAGAGTATCATCCTCGACTGACCTGACCCTCTGGATGGACGTACTTCCACAGGTCGTTGTTGTTGTTGCCAATGGTGGTCTCCTGCGTCACCAGGCCGGACGACAGGATGGAGAAGTCGTCCTGCAGCAACACAACACCAGTCAGAGAGGGACGAGTGGGCCCATGATGTCGCGTGTCGCGTGCAACGCATCAACGGAGACATTGGCCAGAACACCTGGCATTGCTACATTATAAACATACGTTAACAATACGGTACCATACCGCGGTGAGCTAAACTCTGCGGAATGAGATGAAGCCGCAGCCTGACTGACCTGAGACGACAGAATGCCGGGGTAGGAGGAGAACGTAGCGATGCGTCCCGGGATCGCCACCTTGTCCGCTCCCTCCGTCTGGCCGTAGTTGAGCACGTACCGCTTCTGAATGCGCAGCATGCTCTGGAAGCTGTTGAACGCATGGTACATAGGCACAGGTCAGACACGGTCAGGCATACACAACTAGGAACAAACAGGTGCATGGATCCCGGAAACGAATTCCGAGTCCAAGGAGCTATATCTACGAAAACCATCGACAGCTCCAAGATCCCATCGAATCTCACGTCAAATGTGCCAGTCAGCTACCCGATTCTCACAAACTATCAGCGTGGGAAAGCTGGCCTAGACCGCGGGAAGCCTGCCGTATACCACGTTACCTGCTCCAGGTGACCTGTGCCGTGTAGAGGTCCTCTCCGTTGGGCAGCACCTTGATCAGCGCCGAGCAGTGGCCCGAGCCCAGCGTCCGGCTCCCCCAACTGGCCTTGACGTTCTTCGGCCTGTCCTCAGGCTCCTTCAGCGCCGTTTCCAGATCCTCCAGGTCACCGGCGATATTCAGCCACCTGTAAAGTGGTAAGCAGGGAACACAGGTTAGAGGCAGTGGATTAGAGGCTAATTCATGGAGACGGAGAGGTCAGATGTGAGGTCAGCTGTACAGCTGTCAGTAGGCATGTCGAGGGTCCTCGTTGGGGGATACCACGCAGAACTATGCTCAAGTGAGAGACAAATACGTTCTCTTGAAGCCTATATAGGTGATGCAACGGTGACTTGTTCGATCTTTTATACACAATTTAACAGCCACAACTTGAACACGCAGAAACACACTGATGTTCATGGGTGTCTATTTATATACTTTTGGGGTGGCCCTCGCCCCCCCCCCCATATTGAGTTCGCCCCCCCCCCCCCATGGTGCTATCTCGGTCCCCCAATGTTTTCTGGCCACTGGCGTATCCAATGGGGGGGGGGGGGGGGGGGGCAAGCACCCCAAATCGCTCAAAGAATGGCGCATTTCCAAATTTAAACGAAAGTCTACGCAACTTTTACAAAGAAAGTTTGTTTTACATTACCTATTGATGCATACAGAAGCGAAATCCGATAAGTTCGTAGAATTGTGAATTCTTGGGATTTGGCCCCCACACCAGCGATTATTCACGTCTAAGCGTGGTTTGTGGGATTAATATAAACCACGGTAAACGTAATAAAAACCACTTTAGGTTAGGGTGCCTCCTTGCCTCGTTTTCCATTCCATCAGATACTGTTCGGGTCAGATTTGTACGTGGTAAATGTATAAATCAATGATGAATCAAGGAATGTACCGACCAAACATCTTTATATTCACCTAAAGGAATTGTTTTTTAGTCGTAAATGAATCGTCTCACACAATTCTGAATCGGCTGTGAAGGGGCGTAGCCACGGGAGGACCCGGGGGGTTTGCGGTCCCTCGTGGGACTCCACAGGGCTCCGCGTAGGTCTATGAGTTTTGCATGCTTTCCATTTGAAATAGCCTAAGAACCGCTCAGATCAGGCCGCACTTTTCGTCTCCGGAACCCCTGCAGGCCAGATTGAGTCCCCTCCCTGCAGGACCGAGTGGGCCCTCTGGAGGTCAGAGTGGGCCCCTGGAGCTCAGAGTGGGCCCCTGGAGCTCAGAGTGGCCCCTGAAGGTCAAAGGGAGCCTTCCAGAGGCCAGAGTGAGCCCTCCCGAGGCCAGAGTATGCATTCCGGAGGCCTGGGTGACCCTCTAGAAGCCAGAGTGGACCCTCTGGGAACTGGCCAAAGTCCAGAGTGGGCCCTTTGGACGTCAAAGTGGGCTTTCTGGAAGCCAGGTGAAGCTATTGGAGTCTAAAGAGCTCCGAGTCATTCTGAGAAAACCCTCAGCCGGCCTGAAAGAGTCCTTAGTCGGGCTGAGGAAATGCGTAGCTTGGCCTGAAAGGGTCTAACTTTTTAGATATATGTCCAAGTTTACAGGCTAGCATTGGTGTTTACGATTGGAGCTCGCTACGATTGCGGTTGTAAATTTCGATTGGAGCTCCAATCCACAACCGAGGGCGTTGTCAAGGGGGGGGCGTAGGGGATCATGATCCCCTCCCTCCTAGAGGGTAACCGAGATGGGCTTGAGGGGGCCTTTGATCGGCCTGAGAGGGCCCTCGGTCGGCTTGAGGGGTCCTTGTTCGGTCTGATGGGCCCTCGATCGGCTTGAGCCGCGGTCCTCAGTCGGCTTGACGAAGGTCGGCTTGAGGGTCCCTCAGCTGTCTTAGATCATATGTGCAGGCTAAACAGAGCTCATTCCAGGCTTGAGCGGGCCCCAGGCTGGTCTGAGAGGGCAATTATCTGGGCCTGAGTGGACCCTGCAGCGATCTGTGAGGTCCCTCTTCTGGTTTGAGACGGTATTTCCCAGGCCCTGGAGCAATAGGTTCTTAATTTTCGTTCTCAAAGAACCTTTGCCAGACCTGGGAGAGCCCTATGCTTACCTGAGAGGACTGTTTACCACTCTGAGAGGACCCTCGATTGGTTTAAATGGGCACTTTCCTGGCCCGAGAGAGACCTCATGTCGGTAAAGAGAGGAACATCCGCTTCTTTGAGATTATCATTCATCGACTTGAGAGGATCATCGTCCGGTCTGAGAGGCCCCTTGCCAGTTCTGAAAAGGCTTAACCTATGCTAGCCTGAGATGGTCCTCACGAGGTCTGAGAGAGGGAGTCTGAGAGCGCCTTTGCAATACCTGATAGTGCCATAGGCTTGTCCAAGAGGGCCATCGTCAGGCCTGAGAGGACCTTGTGCCAGTTTGAGAAGGCTCTCGGTCATTCTGGGAGAGCTATCGGTCGGTCAAAGGCTCGGCCCAAAACTTTGGTCTGAGGCGCCGCCCGACACAATGCCAAAACTCATATGTTTATGTTTATTTGTATTTATGTTTTTCTTTTTGCATTAAGAACTGATTTTAACCAAACTGCTTTGCACCTATTCCTTATTTATTCCTTTACAATTAGGAAATGTGTTGTCTTTGGCCGATTTCAGACGTTATAGACGAGCCATCGGGCTGATATAGGCCCCCTGGATCCGTCCCTGTTCGCCCCCCCCCCCCCCCCCCAACCGTTTTGAGAAATCAATACCGCTGCTGATGATACGCACTCTCGTGAAAGGTCCATAAAGTCACTGGCGGATTCAGGATGATCAAAAAACTTATTTTGTTAAAGGTCAAACACCACCCCTGCGTGCTGGCATCGCACGAATTAGCCCTGGCGGTGAGCGCCGTTCGCGACTGACTTGACTCCGGGATCGCCGGGAATGGTGGGCGTCAGGTCCACGCCGTCAATCAGTCCATTGAGCTGCTGGTACACCAGGCCCACCTGTGAGACAGACACATCGAATCAGCAGCTGACCTCGAGTTACTGTGATAGAGCAGTCTGTCGTCTGAATATGCTGCTGTCAGACGAACTCAGGCAAACAGGTGGGCCTCACTTGGTTCAGGTTTAACCCGAAAACAAGGTTTACCCATCAGATAGGTACAACTTGTCTTTTACTGATGGGAAACGAGCCAATTATCTGATCTTAAGACACTTTCGGACAACTGTCACGCGCCCTGGTAAAGGATACCACATAATGTCAACTGGCAAACTGGAAAACTGGTCCCAGAGTGATACAGACTCGATCAGGCAACTTACTGCGTAGCGCTACCATCCGTCCTCAGCCGGGGTGGGGGGGGGGGGGGGGCGTGGCTTCACCATACCTGGTGCCAGTAGGGGTCGCTGGCGCCGTGCTGTTCCACCATAGAGTTGACCCACTGCTCGTTGGTGTCGACATACTTGTTCAGCTTGTCGCACATCTCCTGGCCTTGCCACTGGCAGTAACCGGACACGGTGTTCTGAGGACAGGTGGAATGATGGTCAAACAAATACAACACTCGAGAACTTCAAATTCAAATACAGAGCAACCTCAGGATTCCATTAAGGCGTCCGACCAACCAAAGAGCACGTTCGTTGAAATCAGTTGTGGTCTTGTGGTCCTGCAATCACCCGGTTGATCAGAATGAGAGCAGAATGACCTGAGGAGTCGGCGCACCCTAAAACCCAGTCAGCAACAACTAAACCGGTTGATCAGAAGTCAGCCGTCCCACTCACATTCCAGTGCATGATGACCAGATCCTTGGTGAGGTAGGCCTCCACCAGACCAGCGGCGTACGCCTGGTCATTGTCGGGGAAGTCACCATTAGTCTCCACCTCCAGAAAATCCCAGCTGAAAACAAACACGTTCACAGCGTGTACAACTGCGCAGGACTAAAACCGACACGATGAACGGGAGCAGCGGTTCAAAGGTCGGGCCCGTGTAGAGCTGCAGAACGTGCTGCTCGAGCTGGTGCTATATCGCAAGCCACAAGTCCCGCTTCGTTATCACACGTGATTACGACTCCACAGACCGGCAAGTTACATGACAAAGCATCGATGAATGAAGCCGGACAAGAAAAAGAAAGATGGCAAAGGTTCCCATAGCCAGACCCAGTGAATGAATCGGGCAGGCCCCAAAGCATAACTACGACAATAACGATAGAAACCACGCGTCACACGATGGCTCGGGATGGTTATTGGTTATGCTCTCTGATATATAACAGAGCATAACTACGACAATAACGATAGAAACCACGTGTCACACGATGGCTCAGGATGGTTATTGGTTATGCTCTCTGATATATAACAGAGCATAACCGCGGCAATATCCATAGAAACCACGCGTCACATGATGGCTCGGGATGGTTATTGGTTATGCTCTCCGATATATAACAAAGCATAACTACGACAATATCCATAGAAACCACGCGTCACATGATGGCTCAGGATGGTTATTGGTTATGCTCTCTGATATATAACAAAGCATAACCGCGGCAATATCCATAGAAACCACGCGTCACATGATGGCTCAGGATGGTTATTGGTTATGCTCTCTGATATATAACAGAGCATAACCGCGGCAATATCCATAGAAACCACGCGTCACACGATGGCTCAGGATGGTTATTGGTTATGCTCTGGGATATATAACAAAGCATAACCGCGGCAATATCCATAGAAACCACGCGTCACATGATGGCTCAGGATGGTTATTGGTTATGCTCTGGGATATATAACAGAGCATAACTACGACAATATCCATATAAACCACGCATAACATGATGGCTCGGGATGGTTATTGGTTATGATCTCTGATATATAACAAAGCATAACTACGACAATATCCATAGAAGCCACGCGTCACATGATGGCTCAGGATGGTTATTGGTTATGCTCTGTGATATATAACACAGAATAACCGCGGCAATATCCATAGAAACCACGCGTCACATGATGGCTCAGGATGGTTATTGGTTATGCTCTGTGATATAACAGAGCATAACTACGACAATAACGATAGAAACCACGCGTCACACGATGGCTCAGGATGGTTATTGGTTATGCTCTCTGATATATAACAGAGCATAACCGCGGCAATATCCATAGAGACCACGCATAACACGATGGCTCAGGATGGTTATTGGTTATGCTCTGTGATATAACAGAGCATAACCGCGGCAATATCCATAGAAACCACGCGTCACATGATGGCTCAGGATGGTTATTGGTTATGCTCTCTGATATATAACAGAGCATAACCGCGGCAATATCCATAGAGACCACGCATAACACGATGGCTCAGGATGGTTATTGGTTATGCTCTGTGATATAACAGAGCATAACCGCGGCAATATCCATAGAAACCACGCGTCACACGATGGCTCAGGATGGTTATTGGTTATGCTCTGTGATATAACAGAGCATAACCGCGGCAATATCCATAGAAACCACGCGTCACACGATGGCTCAGGATGGTTACTGGTTATGCTCTCTGATATATCGCAGAGCATAACTACGACAATATCCATAGAATCTTTCCATTACATAATGGCCAAGGCGAAAGGCGACTCGCTCCAAAAGTTACGATAGATACTCACCCAGTTTCGAAATATTTGCGGGTAAAGTTCGCCTTTGCTACCCAGTTTTCGGCGACACCATCCTGGACCACAAACTTGTGATCCTCTGTGTAAGTAACACTTGCGAGCGACGCATTACACGTGCATAGTATGGCCGCAAAGGCCACACTCAGCACAATGAGCTGCATTTTCACGTCCTGAAATATCACATATCAGGTCAAATTATCAGCAATTTACAACCAAGTGGTACAGCTCACGAACGCTACTTAGTCATATTCAAAGTATGTTCGAGAACAAAATTAAACGGACTTTTTCAGTCAACCGACATTAGCGTGTGTTATTATAAAATGTATCTAACATACATCAAACCATGGCTTGACAATTACCATCGTCACATCAGCCATTGAGTGCCTGAATTTCCCACTCCCAACAGAGTCCAACACACACACGCCGGTTACACCTCCTCCCCGGTCTGGAGTCCAACAGAGTACAACACACACACGCCGGTTACACCTCCTCCCCGGTCTGGAGTCTCTCTAGTTACACACGACAGGTCAGGTGGTGTCACCAGATACCTCCGACACGGAGTACTGACGAGGCCTCGGCTCACAGCTCCAGTTTAAAAACACTTCGCTATCAAAACCAAACACTGCTATCTACAGGCAGCGGTGGGAAACTGCGGGTGGACACGCACACGGGACAGCTGACTGACAGGAATATTACCAGACACGCGTGTGGCGGACCGTCAACAGCGTGTGGCGGACCGTCAACAGCGTGTGGCGGACCGTCAACAGCGTATGGCGGACCGTCAACAGCGTGTGGCGGACCGTCAACAGCGAGTGGCAGACCGTCAACAGCGTGTGGCGGACCGTCAACAGCGTGTGGCGGACCGTCAACAGCGTGTGGCGGACCGTCAACAGCGTGTGGCGGACCGTCAACAGCGTGTGGCGGACCGTCAACAGCGTGTGGCGGACCGTCAACAGCGTGTGGCGGACCGTCAACAGCGTGTGGCGGACCGTCAACAGCGAGTGGCAGACCGTCAACAGCGTGTGGCAGACCGTCAACAGCGTGTGGCGGACCGTCAACAGCGTGTGGCGGACCGTCAACAGCGAGTGGCAGACCGTCAACAGCGTGTGGCAGACCGTCAACAGCGTATGGCGGACCGTCAACAGCGTGTGGCGGACCGTCAACAGCGTGTGGCGGACCGTCAACAGCGTGTGGCGGACCGTCAACAGCGTGTGGCGGACCGTCAACAGCGTGTGGCGGACCGTCAACAGCGTGTGGCGGACCGTCAACAGCGAGTGGCAGACCGTCAACAGCGTGTGGCAGACCGTCAACAGCGTGTGGTGGACCGTCAACAGCGTGTGGCGGACCGTCAACAGCGTGTGGCGGACCGTCAACAGCGTGTGGCGGACCGTCAACAGCATGTGGCGGACAGTCAACAGCGTGTGGCGGACCGTCAACAGCATGTGGCGGCCCGTCAACATAGCAGCCCCTCAGCTCCAACTCACCCGTCTCTGTGGGGGTAGGGAGGCCGTCCTCCGTCCCTGGCTGAGCGGCTCAGCTCCAACTCACCCGTCTCTGTGAGGGGTCGGGAGGCCGTCCTCCGTCCCTGGCTGAGCGGCTCAGCTCCAACTCACCCGTCTCTGTGAGGGGTCGGGAGGCCGTCCTCCGTCCCTGGCTGAGCGGCTCAGCTCCAACTCACCCGTCTCTGTGAGGGGTCGGGAGGCCGTCCTCCGTCCCTGGCTGAGCGGCTCAGCTCCAACTCACCCGTCTCTGTGAGTGGTCGGGTGCAGCCGCCGTCCCTGGCTGAGCGGCTCAGCTCCAACTCACCCGTCTCTGTGAGGGGTCGGGTGCAGCCGTCCTCCGTCCCTGGCTGAGCGGCTCAGCTCCAACTCACCCGTCTCTGTGAGGGGTCGGGAGGCCGTCCTCCGTCCCTGGCTGAGTGGCTCAGCTCCAACTCACCCGTCTCTGTGAGGGGTCGGGTGCAGCCGTCCTCCGTCCCTGGCTGAGCGGCTCAGCTCCAACTCACCCGTCTCTGTGAGGGGTTGGGTGCACCCGCCGTCTCTGGCTGAGCGGCTCAGCTCCAACTCACCCGTCTCTGTGAGGGGTCGGGTACAGCCGTCCCTGGCTGAGCGGCTCAGCTCCAACTCACCCGTCTCTGTGAGGGGCCGGGTACAGCCGTCCCTGGCTGAGCGGCTCAGCTCCAACTTACCCGTCTCTGTGAGGGGTCGGGTACAGCCGTCCCTGGCTGAGCGGCTCAGCTCCAACTCACCCGTCTCTGTGAGGGGTCGGGTGCAGCTGTCCTCCGTCCCTGGCTGAGCGGCTCAGCTCCAACTCACCAGTCTCTGTGAGGGGTCGGGTGCAGCCGTCCTCCGTCCCTGGCTGAGCGGCTCAGCTTCAACTCACCCGTCTCTGTGAGGGGTCGGGAGCCGTCCTCCCTGGCTGAGCGGCTCAGCTCCAACTCACCCGTCTCTGTGAGGGGTCGGGTGGCCGTCCTCCCTGGCTGAGCGGCTCAGATCCAACTCACCCGTCTCTGTGAGGGGTCTGGTGCAGCCGTCCTCCGTCTCTGGCTGAGCGGCTCAGATCCAACTCACCCGTCTCTGTGAGGGGTCGGGTGCAGCCGTCCTCCGTCCCTGGCTGAGCGGCTCAGCTCCAACTCACCCGTCTCTGTGAGGGGTCGGGTGCAGCCGTCCTCCGTCCCTGGCTGAGCGGCTCAGCTCCAACTCACCCGTCTCTGTGAGGGGTCGGGTGCAGCCGCCGTCCCTGGCTGAGCGGCTCAGCTCCAACTCACCCGTCTCTGTGAGGGGTCGGGTGCAGCCGCCGTCTCTGGCTGAGCGGCTCAGATCCAACTCACCCGTCTCTGTGAGGGGTCGGGTGCAGCCGCCGTCCCTGGCTGAGCGGCTCAGCTCCAACTCACCCGTCTCTGTGAGGGGTCGGGTGCAGCCGTCCTCCGTCTCTGGCTGAGCGGCTCAGCTCCAACTCACCCGTCTCTGTGAGGGGTCGGGTGCAGCCGTCCCTGGCTGGGTGGACAATGCACTGCGCACCAGGCCGGGTTCAAGGCCTCCGCGCAGATGTAAACAGAGTGCAGGGGCGTACACAGGCAGCTGGTGGTTAGCTGGTGTGCTCCGCTGCTGGCCCGCCATCTACTGAGCAATACTGCAAGTGGAAGTATGTGTACGGGCCGCAGTCGTAACCACCGCAACAATAACCCAACTTTCAGGAGTAACCGCCGCAACAATGACCCAACTTTCAGGAAAGAAGGACAAGGTACGGAAACTGAACACCTGTGCTGCCATCTGTCATCACGTCACTACACTGCACTGTGACAATACTACTCACGCCACATGTGTAGAACTCTGGAGGACTTAGTTCTAACAGAATGCAGATATCAGATAAACAAAAATATCGAAATAATTGACCATATAGTGCCGTCCGTCCTTGACATCACTCCTCACGAGGCAGCTTCAGAAACATCGCTGGAGCGATTCATAACTATGGTGGAGATTAAACTCCGCCTAAACAGCGCATGTGGTCTTGATCGATGCACGAAATGAATCCTGCCACCGCTCAGCAGGCTACAAATTTCATTAAGAAATGACTCTGCATTATACAAAGTATGCCACCGTAGAACAAACATCACACAACCCGAATCAAGTACTACGCTGGCACCGAGCTCAACAGATTCATTCCCAGCCGGCCCCGCTCCGCCCGGATACCTCGGTTGATCTTAACTTCAGCTTGCCAGGATTCCCCTAAATTTGAGCAGCGTTAACCCGCGCCCCGCTGGGGTATTCAGCCGAACACGCCCCGCGGGGGTCAGATTCTGCCCCTCGTTATCTTTCGAACCAATAACGGCAGCGAGACGCGCAATGCGGCAGTCGAAAGCTCTCCATGAGACACATCTAAAACATACGCGAAATTTTCACACTAAGATCATATGTCAGGTCACCTTCAGGTCATAGGTTAAAATTGAGGTGATTTTTTTATATTCCGAATGTTCTGAATGGATGGATTCCGAGGTCAGGCCCCGCGCTAAGCATAGCTTGTTGCGCAGGCCCTGACCCCACTATCCAATCGCACAATTCCTGGTGTCCGGCAGAATTTAGCGGCGAAAGTTGTACGTGCCCGACATACCCCTAAACACGGTCCGCCCCACCCTCTGACGTCACCTGACCTTAAACGCGACCGCTGCCACCGGCCGCAGGCCATCCTAGTCAGGGGCAAATAGCGAGCGCCGACGCGACTCGAACCCGGGCTGCCACACCGGGTGAGGTCAAAAGCCCAGCGCTCTTCCGACTGAGCTACAGAGGCAGACACAGCCTTAGATTGCGACTGTTATCGCAGAAAGTGCTCTCAAAGGTATAATGCATCTCCTGTATAAGCAAAAGTGAAATTTTAAGCAAAGGACAAGGTCAAGGTCAGGTCAGGTCACACAAGGTCACTATTGGCAAGAGGTTTACGAAAGCCATGCGACACATGTTCTATGGGTTATTTTACACGTATAATTCGATAGTAGCAGCCATTTTCACAACCTCAATCCATATAATGTCAAGGTCAGGTCACACAAGGTCAACATTTGAAATTGATTAATATAAATAAAAAGGTATGTTTCTAGACCAGCTCTATCTCAGAAACACACCAGTGGCATTTATTTGTCTGTATCTGGTCAATACAAGCAAACAAACGCAACTTAACAAAATGACGTAATGAGTTACTAGTTACTTAGGGAGCCATAAGTCAGTCAACAATAAAGATATTGCTTTGATTTTTTTCTTCGGTATCGTCAATACTGGGTTCTTCAATATTTATTCAGTTTTGTTAATATCTTTAAAAAATTGATTTCGTGTAAATTTAATTTAAAAAAAGGCTTAACCCGCGCCGTGCCGGTGCTCGGCGCCACCTTCGCCGTGCCGGGGGGGGGGGGGGGGGGGGGGCGTTTCGACGCCCCCTCTAACTCGGCTCCTATGGGACGTAGACAAGAACCAAAAACACCGCTCGAAAGCTCGTTAGACTGCATTTTGAAACTATTTTGTCGAGTTATTGGCAAAAGTGCTGGTGAACTCGGGTGACCTCATCGGACCCTGTAGGAATCACTGAACCAAAATTGAACCTGGAACTTCAAGAATGGCCTATAACATGATCCAGAAGGAATTGGGCTGATATAATTCGTAGCCTCAGAATAGGAAGCATTTTATTATTTCCCCATTGACTTATAATGGGAGGTCACGAAATTGACCCGACCTTAGGTCACCGATATAACAAATCCGAGATAAAAGTATTGTAGGTACTATTGCTCTTATGAAATCCTGTAAGTACGAAATCGATTGTCCAACAACTGTGGCTGTGGTGCGACCGGAAACATTTTTGGAGGTGGGGTCACGTGACCTGGTCTGGTGACCTGACCTGAGATGACCCGAGGTATTTTTTTACATAATGTGCGCAATTGATGCCCGAACGGCTGTGCCAAAAACGGCGGCGCTGCGCGCCGCCGTTTTTCGCTATCTTCGAAAAACCTTAGGGGGCGTATAAACGCCCCCCCCCCGGCACGGCGCGGGTTAAAGGGAATGTTTCACCTTTCTGAAAGTTGCCAAATATACGCTGGTTGTAGTCGAAAATATGAAGTAAGTGCTGCTGAAAACGATGGTGATATTTTTTTTATCTCGAAAAGTCACTAACTATACAAATTAAGGTTTTAAATTTGGGATGATGAAGTCATTATTGTGCTATAGACCGCCGCTGATTGGCTGACAAAGTGGGATTGGCTGAAAAGGTGGCTGTCAGCCAATCAGCGGCGACACTAGCCTAGACCCCATTTTGCAAATGGGAAATTCAATTCCTTAAAAACGGCTAAGGTTTGGTGAAAATGACCTTAGTAATTTCGACATTTCAATAACGGCCAAAGATAATGGCTATCTCAGTTCAAAACCAATGCAAAGGTGAAACATTCCCTTTAATAACGGATTGGCATATTAAAAACACGCAATGCCACCCGACTATGTGCGCGTATGATTGCAATGTATAGTTTGTCATGCAATATAACAAATTATCATCGCGCACTTTATTAGCATCATAGTCATTATCATTATCTACAAGACAGATTGCATAGGCAGGCAAGGTCATGAGAATGCTGCCAGCCATGAAACGGTGAGACACATTGCTTAATTTGTATTCAGTAGAGCACGATTCTGACAATTCACAATGCCTCCTGGATAGCCCACAGCGCCACCTACTGCCACTGGAAGCGCCACTGGATCGGCTCGAACTTGAAGATGTCCGGATGCCCCCAGTGCGGCGTGGTATCGACAAAGTCCGTCTTGCTCCACTGGAACGGGGGCTGCTGGTCGTGCGTCGGCCCGGAGATCGCGATGAACTCCATATCAGGCATCTGGCGGGTTCAGGGGACGGCGGGTTAGAGCTCGGGTTACTGGAGACGAGCGGGATCATAAATGCTTCTAATGGCTGCATCAAATTCAAATAGTTTCTCTAGGTTAGCAGATAGTACATTTCCGCAGTCCCATGCACCACACACCTCGTCATGCACACAAACGGATACGACGCCTACCGCCTCGAAGTCTGTTCTACATCATTGGCCATGTTTCCGCACCCCGCACCCGACTCACCAGTTTTGTGGTGGTGAGCTTCATGTCGGTGGCGCCGTGGTCGCGATGGCCCAGCGCGCTGAACGGGTACGTGCCGTTGGCCGGGTTCAGGTCGCAGCGCGCCGAGATGGCGTTCTCGCCAGAGTACGGCGGCTCGCAGTCGCACGCCGAGAGCGCGTCGTTCTGGAAGTCGTTGTAGCGCATCAGGCGCATCATGTCGGCCACGTCGCCGACGCCGGCCTGGTCGCGGCGGAAGATGCGTGCGCGCGGCGTCATGTCGTAGCTGAACCAGTCGCCGTACTCCTCAACCAGCGCCGGGTTGCCGGACATGTTGAAGATCTCGGGGAAGTAGGGCGAGTTGTAGCTGGGCCAGTACTGCTGGCTCTGCAGCACGCTCGTCACGTCGGCGGCCATCGTGGTGCCGGGGATCTGCTCCAGGATAAAGAGCAGACCGGGCCGCAGCTGTGTCACCCGTCTTGAACCGCTTGTAGTCCACCACCATCCACTGGTTGTTGTAGGTGCCGCTGTTGTGGCGTGCGAACACGTCCACCCACTCCTCGCCGCTCGAAGCCAGATTGTTGGCGACCAAGACGCGGACCCATTCCATGACCTGAAGAGCAGGCAGAGGTCAGTGGAGACCAAGTATGAAGGTTGAAGGCGAATTTAATGACGGTTGAATCGAGGACTGGAGAAGAGAAATGAAGGACAATCTAGTAGGCGATGTGTTCTTAGACCTTTGAAAAGCGTTTGTCTCTCTCCCCCACAAACGCTTTCTAGCCGAGAATGAGTCCTGTTGACTTGGTGGTCGCTTTCCGAAGTGAACTATACCATGTTCATCCCACAAACAGCAGCGGGTCGTCGTTGACGGGTGCAAATCGAGAGTGGAGTTCCACAGGGGTCGGTCTGGGTCCAGTACTATTCTCCATTTCTTTATGGATGATATGCCTGAACAGTGTCCTGAAATTGTTATTTTTTTTGCAAGAGTATGATGAATGCTGAGAGAACGTCACTATTCCAGAAGGAGGTGGCTATTGAGGTTCAAATGTTTATGATAATAACCCAACAATCGATGCTTCGGGCAGTCAGTTTGCTGTATATTTAACACAAAATATCTGTTCCGATAATTGAAAACTAAGCGTGTGTTAAAAGCGTGACTTGATTTTAATACTATTTAGCTCGATCGCTAGTGACGTCGTTTCGATGACAAGTGACGTGACAAAAAAAGAGTTCATTTAGGTGTGGCTTTCCACTCATATTTGTGAAATTCAGGACACTGTACCTGCAACCATGATATGTCTGAAACCGCGCAGTGTCCGATTCAGTTCGCAAATAAAACAATGCTCTTTTGACCAACCTAAGCTGCCTGGTGACCAAGCGTTTCTACAGAGACCTTGGTGACCTTACAGAGACCTTGGTGACCTTACAGAGACCTTGACCTTGGTGACCTTGGTGACCTTACAGAGACCTTGGTGACCTTACAGAGACCTTGGTGACCTTACAGAGACCTTGGTGACCTTACAGAGACCTTGGTGACCTTACAGAGACCTTGGTGACCTTACAGAGACCTTGGTGACCTTACAGAGACCTTGGTGACTGTAGAATCGTCAGACTGCTACCGTTGCCAGTTACCGATACATGCCACCGCATGTTAAACACTGCAGTTTCCACGTGTAAATGTTTGGCAAATTTGCACTATGAGAGGGAGTCATTGGAGCAAGTAAAAGAAAGGCGATACCTAGGAATTCTTGTTGATGCATAGCTCAACAATTGCACTATCAAGCTGTACATGTTGCAGATGGCTATCATCGACTGACCTGACCCTCTGGCTGGACGTACTGCCACAGGTCGTTGTTGTTGTTGCCAATGGAGGTCTCCTGCGTCACCAGGCCGGACGACAGGATAGCAAAGTCGTCCTGCAGCGGCAGAGTCGTCAGCGTCAGAGTCAGCGGCGTGAGTCGTCAGAGAGACGGGTAATTACATGGGGTCAACTGTGAAGTCGGTGACTGTGTGACACCTGTGTGAAGTGAGTGTATTACTCGTTGGATATAAACATATTTGAGTGTATCTCCGTAATCCACATTTATATATGCGAGACAGTTTAACCACCAGAGCGATACAACACATATGGGGGACAGTTTTCCCGTTCAAATTGTCGTCACTATGCCTAGACAAATTAATTTGCGTGTCGTCTTCCGTGGACACATGGGGTTATCTAAATTATCTTGGTCAAACTTATTGGACAGCTCGACCCTATGCACCGCGAAATTCCAACACGACCAAATTCTGAGACAGCCTTGGAGTCATTGCCCGGCTTTAAATCCCCGAAATCCCATTCGCGGTACTGACATGAGAGGCGATAATGCCGGGGTAGGAGGAGAACGTAGCGATGCGTCCCGGGATCGCCACCTTGTCCGCTGCCTCCGTCTGGCCGTAGTTGAGCACGTACCGCTTCTGAATGCGCAGCATGGTCTGGAAGCTGTCGTACACAGCGGCGCAGAACCGCACGTTACTAGCGGTCGGTCGCACATCAGCAGAATCAGGACGTTTGGTAGGGAAGGGTACGACTTATTACAAAGACATCACCGCACGGTAGATAGGAATAATTGGCTCGTGTTTGACAAACGATTAAAAACGCAGATTGGTGCTCGACCTGTACGCTAAGACGCTAAGATGTTGACGTAAAGATTGAGGTTTCTCGTCTGGATTAGCTGGGAGTGCCGGGTTCATTTGACAGCTGGTGTACCGGGCTGTAGGCGGCCAGCTGCTCTCTCCCTGGTGGTACGGGAGGGAGGGAGGGACAGACGGACGGACGACAGATGTCACCGTACCGAGGGGTCGTATCGGCGGCGCAGGGAGCCGCTCGGCAGGGGGTAGTGACACGGAGCCGACCACCTGCACAACTCTCACGCATAACACCGCAGGTGGTCGGTATACACGCAGGATCCTGGGCGCGAGTCTGCTGAGAAACAACCCCAACGCCACCTGACGGCCACCTCCGCTGAGACACCCATAGCACAGACATGAACAGTAGCAACTCCAATGAGAACAACTCAGCACTCTAACGGCCGATAAACTTCGCACCAGCACGGCCCCCTTATGACAGACTAGATCCGCACTGTCACGCGGGCAGAGTGTGACTGTCACGCGGGCAGCGTGTGACTGTCACGCGAGCAGCGTGTGACTGTCAGGCGGGCAGCGTGAGACTGTCACGCGGGCAGCGTGTGACTGTCAGGCGGGCAGCGTGTGACTGTCACGCGGGCAGCGTGTGACTGTCACGCGGGCAGCGTGTGACTGTCACGCGGGCAGCGTGAGACTGTCACGCGGGCAGCGTGTGACTGTCACGCGGGCAGCGTGTGACTGTCACGCGGGCAGCAGGAGTCCACTGACCTGGTCCAGGTGACATGAGACGTGTAGAGGTCCTCTCCGCCGGGTAGCACCTTGATTAGAGCAGAGCAGTGGCCCGAGCCCAGCGTCCGGCTGCCGAAGTCGGCCTTGGCGTTCTTTGGCCTGTTCTGGTGGTCCTCCAGCGCTATCTCAAGGTCCTCCAGATCACCCCAGAGGCTCAGCCACCTGGCGGGTAGCCGAACAAAAGGGTTGGAGACGAGGGATTACAGATTAACGGTCAAAGGCTGGAAATACACGCTTAATGTCGTTTTTGGGGTTGGGCATGGGCAGATTGAGCGTCCCTGGCCTCGGTAGTGTATAGCGTCACATCACGTTGAAGTTGAGTTGAAGTTCGAACACCACTCCGGCGTCCCGGCAGCGCACGAATTCACCCCGGCGGTTCATCCCGTTCGCGACTGACTTGATTCCCGGATCGTCGTCATAGTTGGGCGTCAGGTTCACACCGGCGATCAGTCCACTGAGCTGCTGGTACACCAGGCCCACCTAGCAGACAGAGGCCACCCATTGGTCAAAACCCATCAGCCTGTCCGGTGGTATCTCAAGTCAGCTGAACTATATCGTGGAAGCGGGTCGGGACAAGTTGTATATCGATAGGAATCGAGGCCCCAACGCACATTTACGAGACAAACAATATGTTTAGGACACATTTACTAACACGTCCTGACCTAGGAAACCACATAGCTTCATTGCTGACTGGGTACGGTAAGAATTCGTGCAGGCACAACCAGCCCGATCATGGAACTTTCTCCATAGCGTCACATGCCAGCCGCAGCAGCACGTCTCCCGTGACGACTAGCCGCCCCGCCGCCCTCAGCCGGGGGGGGGGGGGGGGGGGGGCGTGGCTTCACCATACCTGGTGCCAGTAGGGGTCGCTGGCGCCGTGCTGCTCCACCATAGAGGTGACCCATTGCTCGTTGGTGTCGACATACTTGTTCAGCCTGTCACACATTTCCTGGCCAAGCCTTTGGCAGTAACCGGACACGGTGTTCTGAGGAGGACATTGTTGTGTCGTGTGCCCTTTGGCGCACGATTCGGTGTTTACTGTTTACCGTACTGCAGTGTTATGGTATGTGGCGCCACCTGACCGGATGCCAGCGGCAGGATCGGGAGAGTGGTGCGCGCGCCGCAGTACCGCAAGGAGCCGAGCGTATTGTCCCTTAACCGGAATACAGTGCTACCTTTGTGACGCCTGTGTTGATGGATACCCGGGACCGGAACACGTGACGGTAGAACACTTGGCGACGAGGACGAGATGCGGGCTTAGCATCGTGTGGTTTCCGGCATTTGTTTGGATGCACCAAGGCGTCAAGATGGCGGCGGCGGCTCGAAGCGGCGAACGATTCGGTCGGATCTCGCGGACTTGGACTGGCGTGAGTAAATAAACGCAAACTCGTGTTGGGCGCTCGGGAGCGCGAGTGAGAGCCACACTAAGTGGAGGGGATCGGCAGTGTGTTGGCTCGCGGAGTAGCCCATGTGTTTGTGTGACCGGATGGGGATGTGCTGCAGGTTGGCTGTGGAGCACGTGACTGCGTCACTGCGTGGATCGGCGTCTGGCTTCGCGGTTGCGAGAGCGAGCCAGGGAGCCAGGGGTAGTGGCTTGTGAGCCGAGTGCGTGAGCCAGGGGTCTGGGTTGAGGCTCAGGAGGCTGGGTGTGTTGGTACAGACACGCGGGAACCGGCCGGGACGGTGTCACGTGTTCGGAGTGGCGGGGGCGTGCGGCCATATTGCGTGGTTTGCGGCAAGTGCCCGCTGGAGGCGCTGTCGGCGGCGGCGGCGACCTTGGCCGGCCGGCGGGTGGAGTGATCAGCTGATCGGCGGCAGGTGACGTCACGTCAGCGACTGCGCCTCGGCACGCGCAGGAACTTCTGCAGCCGCCGCGACAGCGAGCCTCCGTCTCGCAGCGCCGCCTTCAGGCCGCCCTTTGCCGTCTGCACGGCCCGTTCCGCTGCCCCGTTGCTACTCGGGTGGTAAGGTGCGACCCTGATGTGCCGCACACCATTACCGCTCAGGAACTCGGAGAACTGTGCAGACGTGAACTGAGGGCCATTATCGGACACCAGCTGCCTCGGCAGTCCGAAACGAGCGAACATAGCTCGTAGCTCTCGGATCGTACTACGTGCCAGCTGGTAGCCTCCCCGGGCTGCAGCTGAGGGCGTCGACAAGGAAACTAACCTCGTTCACGGGGCAGGCGGTGCCTGTCCGGGGAGAGGCGACGGTGACAGTGATCTACGGCGGTCGGCAGAGACAGCTCGGCGTAGTGGTGAGCGACCAGCCCGGGCACCGCCCTCTCCTGGGTCGTGACTGGCTGCGGGAGATACGACTGGACTGGCAGTCAATCTTCCGGATCGGCAGTGCCAGCGGCCAGCTGACACTGGAGTCAGTGAAGGCGGCTCACACGGAGGTGTTCTCTGCGGGACTGGGGAGGATGGCGCAGCGGGCGCACCTCACGTTAAAGCCGGGAGCGACGCCGCGGCGGCTGCCGCCGCGCCCAGTGCCGTACGCGTTGTTGCCGCAGGTGGACGCGGAGCTGGAGCGGTGGGTCAGCGAGGGAATCGCCAGGAAGGTGGACCCGTCTGAGAGGAGCTCCGGCTGGGGCACACCGCTGGTGCCGGTGCCGAAGACTTCAGGAGACGTGCGGCTCTGCGCGAGTTATAACCTCACGGTTAATCCCCAGCTCATCGTCAAAAACCACCCACTGCCGTCGCCGGAGGGCGTGTTCGCAGGGGTCCGCGGCAGTCTGTTTTGCAAGCTGGACCTGCGACACGCCTACCAGCAGATGGAGCTGGATGAGGACTCCCAGGCGATGACCACGGTGAGCACGCACCGGGGGGAGTTCCTGATGAAGAGGTTGCCGTTCGGGATCGCCAGTTCCGGCGCCCTGTTTCAGGAGGCGATGGACCGGGTGCTGGAGGGACAGGACGGGTGCAGGTGTTACCTGGACGACCTGTTGGTGTTCGGACAAGACGAGCAGGAGCTGCTGCAGCGTCTGGATGAGGTCCTGACCAGGCTGGAGCGGCAGGGGCTGCGACTGGCATCGCAGAAGTGTAAGCTGATGGTGCCAGAAGTTGAGTTCCTGGGCTGGAAGGTGACAGCTGATGGCATCAGCCCGACGGACAGCGGAACAGCGGCGGTGCTGAGGTCGCCGGAACCGCAGGACGTCAGCCAGCTGAGGTCACTGCTTGGCTCGGTGACGTACTTCGGACGCCTGCTGCCTGACCTGTCCACGGTCCTGGCGCCGCTGTACGCACTGATGAAGAAGGGCATCCCCTGGGAGTGGACGCGGCAGTGTTCAGCGGCGGTAAAGAAGGTGAAGGACATGCTGACGAGCCCGCCGGTGCTGAAGCGGTACGACCCAGCTCTACCGCTGAAGCTGGTAACAGACGCTAGTAGCGTCGGAGTGGGAGCGGCGCTGGTGCACTTGATGCCGGACGGAGCGGAGCGGCCAGTGATGTATGCGTCTCGGACTCTAACACCGACGGAGAGGAAGTACGCGCAGGTTGAGCGGGAGGCGGCGGCGGTGTCGTACGGAGTGAGCCGATTTCACCGATTCCTCTACGGGCGCCAGTTCACGCTCGTGGTGGATAATCGCGCTCTCTCCCGTATCCTGAGCCCCGACAGGAACCTGCCAAGCCTGGCGGCTGCGCGGCTCCAGCGTTACGCACTGCAGCTGGCGGCGTATTCGTACTCAGTGGAGCTGCGGAGGTCAGAGGAGATGCACGTGGCAGATAGCCTGTCGCGTCTGGCCGTGCCGTGTTCCAGCAGTGAGCAGAAGGCGATCGACGGGGAGGCGGTGACCGGCAGCTACCTGCTGTACCTGGACGGTGTGGCGCCGGCGCTGACGGCTGAGGCGCTGGTCACAGCAACGAGACGCGACCCGGTGCTGGCCAAGGTGATGGCTTTCGTGCGGTGCGGCTGGCCCGGAAATGTCGAGCCAGAGCTGGCGGCTTTCAAGCGGCGCCAGGACGAACTGTCCACGGACGGCGAGTGTCTCGTGTGGGGCGGGCGCGCAGTCATCCCGCAGCGGCTCCGAGCACGTGTGCTGCGCGAGCTGCACGAAGGACATTTGGGCAGTTCAAAGATGAAGAACCTGGCACGAAGGTTCGTGTGGTGGCCCGGACTCGACGCCGAGCTGGAGGGTGTGGCGCGCGACTGTGCTGACTGTGTGGACAAGCGAGGCGCGCCGCCACACAGCGAACTGCATCCGTGGGAACCCGCCGGAGGACCGTGGGAGCGGATCCACGTGGACTACGCGGGACCGTTTCAGGGCTCCAGCTTCTTGGTCGTGTACGATAGTTATACTAAGTGGCTGGAGGTGGTCCCGATGGGCGAAACGGGCTCGGAGAGTACGATCCGAGAGCTACGAGCTATGTTCGCTCGTTTCGGACTGCCGAGGCAGCTGGTGTCCGATAATGGCCCTCAGTTCACGTCTGCACAGTTCTCCGAGTTCCTGAGCGGTAATGGTGTGCGGCACATCAGGGTCGCACCTTACCACCCGAGTAGCAACGGGGCAGCGGAACGGGCCGTGCAGACGGCAAAGGGCGGCCTGAAGGCGGCGCTGCGAGACGGAGGCTCGCTGTCGCGGCGGCTGCAGAAGTTCCTGTTAGCTTACCGCGCGGCGCCGCACACGGCCACCGGACGGTCTCCTGCGGAGATGATGCTGGGCCGTAACGTCCGGACGCGGCTGGACCTGCTGCGGCCTGATCCGGAGTGGCGGATGCGGGAACAGCAGCAGCGGCAGAGAGCGGCTACAGGAGGTCGGGACAGAGAGCTGCACATCGGAGACGCGGTGTGGGCGCGGTGCTACAGCGGCCCACAGAAGTGGAAGCGAGGGACTGTGGCGGCACGGACCGGACCCGTCTCATACGAGGTTGCGGTCGGCGAGGCTCTCTGGTCCCGCCACGCTGACCAGCTGATACGGGCGGAGCCAGGCAACACCGGTCAACAGGCGGCGGCCGCCAGGACGGCCGGACCGGGCCCGACTGGCGGGACTGGCGCCGCCGACACGTTCGCAGGCGGAGCTGACCGAGGAGCGGCGGCCAGCAGAGCAGATCCAGCAGCGGCGGCCAGCGGAGCTGACCGAGGAGCGGCGGTCGGCGGAGCTGACCGAGCAGCGGCGGCCGGCGGACCGGACCGAGGAGTGGCTAGAGACAGTGAGGGGGCTGGCGTAGCCAGTGAGCGTGAGAACGGAGCTGGCTGGGGTGCCGCTGTGAGCGGGACCGGAGAGGGTGTGAGTGGAGCCGGCCGGGGCGCCGTAGAGGGCGGGGCCGGGGAGAGCCTGAGTGAGGCTCTTGTGAGAGACGACGTTGCGGGTGGTCTGTTTAACCCGCAGCGCCGATCGGGTCGGCGGCCTGTGCCGCCGAAGCGCTTGATCGGAGAGATCTAGGGGAGGAGAGTGTTGTGTCGTGTGCCCTTTGGCGCACGATTCGGTGTTTACTGTTTACCGTACTGCAGTGTTATGGTATGTGGCGCCACCTGACCGGATGCCAGCGGCAGGATCGGGAGAGTGGTGCGCGCGCCGCAGTACCGCAAGGAGCCGAGCGTATTGTCCCTTAACCGGAATACAGTGCTACCTTTGTGACGCCTGTGTTGATGGATACCCGGGACCGGAACACGTGACGGTAGAACAGACATATTATATTATCAAACGATAGCGCAGCCATTCTCGGTCATTTTCACCATCTCAGCTCGCTAGATGCTAATTAGCGTTGGCGGTCGTCAATTATGCTACTCGCATGGCGACATATATTATTTATCATGGACTGAACAGGTTCAAATTAAATTCGCAATCGGTTCGCGTTTTAAGAAATAAATTTAATTCAAGTCTCAGAAGGTAAATAATGAGCCACAGTACAATCTCACTAATATGGTGTTGTCCTATTGGTGTGAAATACGTCAACAACACCAAGCAGGCTGACATCTCAGGATGAATCCTGTACAATGCACGACGCATGCACACATCTCTATGCAAAACTTACATTTAAACCGGCATTGTGCAATCAGATCGACCAAGCAATATTCATGTGTAAGTCCTCCGTAACGGAGTTCTATACGCTTAAAGGAAATAGTTCACCTTGGAATTTTTTTTACCGAACACGATTCGATTATATTTTTTAATACAATTTCTTTTTATACTGTCAAAAATGGCCTTATATCGCGCCGATTCAGGACAGAAGGCCGTAAATTTGTATTGTTTATCAAAACTATATGCATACTCTCTGAGTCAGAGTCCTGACGTCATGCGAGTGTAAAAAATGGTTCAGCCAATCAGATTCGAAAGTAGTCGCGTAAAGATAGACTCGCATTGGAGATGTGCCAACCGGCGGCCGGCGATTCGCTTGCTAGCACCAACTGCAAGCTGATTGGCTGATGGTATAGCCTCTGTCCGGACTAGAACCAGTACAACATTATTTCGCCAGCACCGCATTCCTTCGTCAAAAACTCAAATATATTCGGCTGGAGAGTCTTTTCAGTCAAGCAAACTTGCAGATAGGGGTTTCCCAACACGGGCTACAAAACTGCTATCTCAGTTTAAAACTAATGTTGAAGGTGAACTATTTCCTTTAACCCGCGCCGTACTGGTGCTCGGTGCCACCCACGCCGTGCCGGGGGGGGGGGGGGGGGGGGTATTTAGACCGCCCCTCTAACTCGAAAACTAAAAGGGTAGACAGACGCGGAAGAAGTGTTCGAAAGTTCTCGGACAAGCACATTCGAAAGTACTTCAGATATTTGTTTTCCTAAAGCCAATATTGAGGTCACCAGGTCAAATTTTCCAGTTTTAGGACTTCGCTCCAGAAATCCCCAGATATCACAGGAACTATGCTAGCTAGGAATAAACGGGGAAAAGCAATGACAAGCTCTTGAACATTGCAATCGCCAAGGTGTCCTCAGATTTGAGCTCAAGTCAATAGTTTAGGCTCCAGAGCTCATCAAATGTCAAAAAGGATATGTTTACAAAAGTTTTTTCACGAATAGCTTTTTACCTAATAACGACAAGACAATCATTTTGATGCCATCATGTTTGTCTCGTCAAGGCGCTTCGACTCATATTAGTGTTGACCAGGTTAGGTCAACTTTAAAAAAAAATGACCTTAGGTCAAGGTCAAGTGGTGACCCAGGTAGGTCATGTTGCATATATGGGAAGACGTGCCTTGACGAGACAAATATATTGGTGCCGGTTTCACTTCTCTATCGTCATTATGTCGAGAGTTATTGACATATAACTGTTAGTGCCCTCGGATGACCTCGGCTGACCCTGTAGGGGTCACTGAACAAAAATGGCACCTAGGTCATCAAGAATGGCCTATAATAACATGATCCAGAAGGAATTATACTAATATCTTGCGTATCTTTGGAATACGAAGCATTTGTATATTTCCCCATTGACTTATAATGGGGTCACGAAATTGACCCGAACTTAGGTCGCTGATATACACAATCCAAGATAAACGAATTGTAGATATATATGACCTTATGAAATCCTGTAAGTGTAAAACCGATCATCCCAAAACTGTGACTGTGGTACGATCACAAGTTTTTTTTGGAGGTGGGATCAAGTAACCTGGTCTGGTGACCTGACCTGAGATGACCCGAGGTATTTTTTTAAACATAATGTGAACAATTGATGCCTGAACAGCTGTGCCAAAAACGGCGGCGCGCAGCGCCGCCGTTTTTCCGCTATCCTCGAAAAACCTGAGGGGGGGGGGGGGTTAACACCCCCTCCCCCCGGCACGGCGCGGGTTAAGTCAGATTGCCGTCCCACTCACATTCCAGTGCATGATGACCAGATCTTTGGTGAGGTAGGCCTCTACCAGACCAGCGGCGTACGCCTGGTCACTGTCTGGGAAGTCACCATTGGTCTCCACCTCCAGAAAATCCCAGCTGAAAACAAAGACAACAGAGTTAACAAATACAGGGCAGAACTGGAAGAAAATAAATACGAAAAGGACATTTTAACGAACTACACGTCGACAAAAGACTACCGAACATGTCAACATTGGTGACGTGCTAGCATCGCTCAGTTTTGCAGGTATGCATAGCCGGAGCGGTCGAAAAATCTGGCAAACAGCTGCAGAACGTACCGATCACACGCGCTAGATAGCGATTTACACAAGTCCTGGTTAGTGATGTACAGGTGGCCACGACTCAACAGACAATCACGTTTTTATAAACCGACGTCACAGACAAAGGATCGTGTGACGTCACACTTGGGACATGGGAACGGCGATGGCAATGACTTAATTTCTGATAACCAGCCCCAAGGAATTAATCAGATGTGTCAAAGAGCATAACTAATGCAATGACGATGGAAACTATACGTAAACACAAACTACACCAAGTACTTCACTACACATATGAAAGAGAATGGCGACTCACCAAAAATAGGGCAAAGATACTCACCCAGTTTCGAAATATTTGCGGGTAAAGTTCGCCTTTGCTACCCAGTTTTCGGCGACACCATCCTGGACCACAAACTTGTGATCGTCTGTGTAAGTAACACTTGCGAGCGACGCATTACACGTGCATAGTATGGCCGCAAAGGCCACACTCAGCACAATGAGCTGCATTTTCACGTCCTGAAATATCACACCAGCCAGCCTTCGATAATGTACAACCAAGTGGTACACTTCATGACATTTACATAAAGTAATGAAGCTTGTGCAATAACGAAATAAAACAACATTTTATTCAATCAGATCGTAGCATCCATCACCTACATGACACATTATTTTGAACACACTTCTTTTCTGCAACTAATGTTCTCCATGTCAGCGATCACAAACAAATAGGAAAACATGTCTGATTTGTTAACTCTAACGGTTCCCAACACACGCCGGTTACCCCCCCCCCCCCCCCCCCCCCCCAGTCGCGAGCCTTTCCAGACACACACGGGTCAGGTGTTGTCACCAGATACCTACCAAACCAGTACTGACACGAGGGCTCGCCTCACACGCCAAGGCTTTGTAAGCACTCGGATATCATCGAAGATAGCTATCGAAATATAACACCGATATCTGTAGGTAACTGTGTGAACTGCTGCAGCTGGACACAGGGATTCCAAAGAAGTTGGTGAAGCCCAGTGTTCCATTGATGTGTTTACAGCTGCACAATGACCCAACTAGTGTAAGTTACCTTTCAATCTGGCAGTGGTGCAAACACACACTTTGTGGGGAAACTGCCCCGCTAACAGGATAGGGAACATCATAAATTACTAGTGACCGGGGCTGGGGCCCGCAACATTGGAAAGAGCCCTAGAGCGCTAGGCACTCTGGAACCCCTGGGGTTGTCTTGTTCCGCCAATAAATATAATTCGTCGCTACCGCTAGACTCAAGTCCTACCAATTCACAGCTGGCTCCCAGTCTCCTAAATAAACCAAAACTTTCACCACTCATCAGCGAACAAACTTAATCTACAAATGGCTCTCTGTATTTCCAAATATGACACTCACAGCCACAACATCAGAATATCACACGACCTGTACCACAGCGACGTCACAGCGTCACAGCGACGTCACAGCGACGTCACAGCGACGTCACAGCGACGTCACAGCCACATCAGAACATCACACGACCTGTACCACAGCGACGTCACAGCGTCACAGCGACGTCACAGCGACGTCACAGCGACGTCACAGCCACAACATCAGAACATCACACGACCTGTACCACAGCGACGTCACAGCGTCACAGCGACGTCACAGCGACATCACAGCGTCACAGCGACGTCACAGCGTCACAGCGACGTCACAGCGTCACAGCGACGTCACAGCGTCACAGCGACGTCACAGCGTCACATCGACGTCACAGCGTCACAGCGACGTCACAGCGTCACAGCGTCACAGCGACGTCACAGCGACGTCACAGCGACGTCACAGCGTCACAGCGTCACAGCGTCACAGCGACGTCACAGCGTCACAGCGACGTCACAGCGACGTCACAGCGTCACAGCGACGTCACAGCGTCACATCGACGTCACAGCGTCACAGCGACGTCACAACGTCACATCGACGTCACAGCGTCACAGCGACGTCACAGTGTCACATCGACGTCACAGCGTCACAGCGACGTCACATCGACGTCACAGCGTCACAACGTCACAGCGTCACAGTGACGTCACAGCGTCACAACGACGTCACAGCGACGTCACAGCGTCACATCAACGTCACAGCGTCATAGCGACGTCACAGTGTCACATCGACGTCACAGTGTCACAGAGACGTCAGTGTCACAGCGACGTCACAGCGTCACAGCGACGTCACAGCGTCACAGCGACGTCACAGTGTCACATCGACGTCACAGCGTCACAGTGACGTTAGCACCGAGCACGTATCAGAGTGACGGCCGACGCCTTCTTCGCATGGGTGCCGCCCGTCGCCGACTGTACCGATCCCAGAGTGCAGTACTGGCCTGACCGCCGGGCGCCGAGTGACCACCACTGCCCTCACTGTGCCGCCCTGCCACGACCCCGGCCGCGGCCGCGACTTCGACCCCGGCCACGCGTGGGCGGTGTGGTTCCCGCACTCCCCACGCTCCCACGGGAGGCGCCCCTGCCGCCTCGACTGCCCGACACGCCTCCCAGGCTGCCACTGCCGCCCCGACTGCCCGGCACGCCTCCCAGGCTGCCCCTGCCGCCCCGACTGCCCGACACGCCTCCCAGGCTGCCCCTGCCGCCCCGACTGCCCGGCACGCCTCCCAGGCTGCCCCTGCCGCCCCGACTGCCCGACACGCCTCCCAGGCTGCCCCTGCCGCCCCGACTGCCCGGCACGCCTCCCAGGCTGCCCCTGCCGCCCCGACTGCCCGGCACGCCTCCCAGGCTGCCCCGACGGCGGCCGCGCTTGGACGGGGGCGGGGACGGGGAAGTCTCCTCCTCCTTCTTCTCTTCCTTTGATGAGGAGCTCTGCTCCCTGCCGGGGTCCGGCCGCGGCTCCGGTTCCGGCTCCTGTCGGTACCGCGCGAAGGCTCGGGCCCGCGCGCTCAGACGACCCGTCACTGTTGGACAGCACATCACCCGAGTCAGCCACCGACAATGACGTCACACACGTACACTGGCATTACACAATGACGCAACATGTTGACTGCCTGATGGCAGACACTGCCAGGTCCTACACCGTCACTGCACTATCACAGGGCATCATTCACTATCAATTCGAAACAATGCGACCATTTTATTCATAGAGATGTCACGTACCGGCTTACCATGCTAAGTATAATGCCGTTATTATACGTGTGAACCAGCCAGCTGCGTCCGCGCTGAGCGGGGTCCGCCCCCGCCCCGGAGGTACTCACGTGTGGTGGGCTCTGTAGGTTCGTCTTCAGGCCGTCTGCCTTCAGCTATCGCCTCCAGACGACAACTGATACCGGGCACCACGTCAGGGCCGAGGGAGGTGAACCGCCGGCTGGCCGCGCCTGTAGGGGAGACACAGAGCTGTCACTCAACACACATACCGGGCACCACGTCAGGGCCGAGGGAGGTGAACCGCCGGCTGGCCGCGCCTGTAGGGGAGACACAGAGCTGTCACTCAACACACATACCGGGCACCACGTCAGGGCCGAGGGAGGTGAACCGCCGGCTGGCCGCGCCTGTAGGGGAGACACAGAGCTGTCACTCAACACACATACCGGGCACCACGTCAGGGCCGAGGGAGGTAAACCGCCGGCTGGCCGCGCCTGTAGGGGAGACACAGAGCTGGCACTCAACACACATACCGGGCACCATGTCAGGGCCGAGGGAGGTGAACCGCCGGCTGGCCGCGCCTGTAGGGAGACAGAGCTGTCACTCAACACACATACCGGGCACCACGTCAGGGCCGAGGGAGGTGAACCACCGGCTGGCCGCGCCTGTAGGGGGAGAGACAGAGCTGTCACTCAACACACATACCGGGCACCACGTCAGGGCCGAGGGAGGTGAACCGCCGGCTGGCCGCGCCTGTAGGGGAGACACAGAGCTGTCACTCAACGCACATACCGGGCACCACGTCAGGGCCGAGGGATGTCAACCGCCGGCTGGCCGCGCCTGTAGGGGAGACACAGAGCTGTCACTCAACACACATACCAGTCACCACGTCAGGGCCGAGGGAGGTGAACCGCCGGCTGGCCGCGCCTAGGGGGGGGGGGGGGATATGAAGTCACACCACGCACTGAATGGAACCATCTCATGGCTGAGTCGTGACGTCACACGTCACTGCATCATACACCGCGCCTGAGTGTTATCTAACACATGCAAGACGGGCACACTATCGTCCAACTACCAACGGCAGCAATGCAGCAGTGCTGGTTAGACGCCATTCAGTCACACGAGGGAGGCGACAACAGTCACCAAAAGGAAACGCATTTCACTATCCAATATTTATTGCATATTAAATGAATGAGTCATATCTGTCCACAAACACCAACCACCCAAATCGTATCTTCCAGCGTCACTGACCCACCCGTGAACTCGTTGGTGTTTCTGATGGCCCTGGTTCATCCGTGACCCACCTTTGAACACCAGTCGTGACCGATGACTTGTGACCCACCTTTGAACACCAGTCGTGACCGATGACTGGTGACCCACTTTGACCACCTGTCGTGACCGATGACTGGTGACCCACTTTGACCACCTGTCGTTACCGATGACTTGTGACCCACCTTTGAACACCTGCTGTTTGATGGCCTCATACTTGTTGTGTAGCGTGGAGAGTTGCTGCAGACCGCCGTCCTCGAGGTACTCCTGCAGCGGGTTCTCCTCGGCCTCCTCCTCCTCTCTGCCGTCGCCCAAGGTACTCCGCGCCGCCCGGTACACCAGGTCAGGGGCCAGCTGGAGATACGCGATACAGCGCCGCGCCGCACCGTTCAGCGTCAGTTATCATAATTCAGAGCGGAGATGAAACATCGACAAAACACCTTTCCAATACAGTTGGCTGAACATTAAATCCAATCTGATTGGTGAGCTGCACATTTGTGACACCACGAAACACGAAGTATTCAGACCTACGATGGTTGTAAGCATTTCGGGTAAACATACATTCCGTGCGGTGTTTTTCATCATTTGATTTAAACAGTTTTCGTGATCCAAAAACGCTCTTCGATGAATTTGGGCACCTTTTGTACCCCACCGTGGCAAATGCCGACTGAAAATCAATATACCAGCTTTCAGGAACAGCTTATACCAGCTTCCAGGAACAGCTTATACCAGCTTTCAGGAACAGCTTATACCAGCTTTCAGAAACAGCTTATACCAGCTTTCAGGAACAGCTTATACCAGCTTTCAGGGACAGCTTATACCAGCTTGCAGGATTCCGTCCATATGACCCGTATAGACCATATAAGGTCCACACTCCACAAGGACCAAAACTGTTCCATGCGGACGCCTCGAAGAGCGACTAGATTGACTGCCAGCGCCCAGCCGTCCCTCACCTCCACTTCGTGGGCCACAAACGCGAAGGCCGACATGAAGAGGAGCTTGTCGATGACGAAGAGGATGTCGTGGTGGTTCTGTTCCATGGCCTGCTGGCGGACCCGCTTCAGCTCCACCCAGACGTTCGGCGTGATCCGGATACTGACCAATGTCCTGCGACAGCACGGCAGGCACGGCGGCTATCGCTCGGCGACACACACACACACGCCCACACACACACACACACCCACGCCCACGCCCACGCCCACGCCCACGCACACGCACACGCACACGCACACACACACACACACACACACACACACACACACACACACACACACACACACACACACACACACACACACACACACACACACACACACACACACACACACACACGCCGTAGAAATGCAGAGATGGCAAAACGACGACACGCCAATCTACTACACGACTGCGGAACTACCACGCACACGCTGCTGTAACTTTACAGTACAGTTTACGCTCAACAACTAACTCCAAAACCAGGCAGGCCCACGGCCGATCTCAATTGCCCATACAAATGAAGACGATTGGGTCAGTGAACTGACCAACTAAGGGGAAAACAGCCAGAGCATTATAAGTGGAGCATTACCCACCTTTCTGCATGGCCCAGCTTCATATATATCCCATACAGAAGATACAAGGCTCCCACTTTTCTTGCCTGGATATCTTGTCCAGCCGCGAACAGCCTCACGCCGATAGCAATGAACTTCTGCAGATACTCAACACGTTCCGTGCGCATCGATCTTCCACTGCAACACAGGCGATCGGCGACCAGTGAGGCGACCAGTGAGGCGACCAGTGACATCTCTAACACAGGCGATCGGCGACCAGTGAGGCCACCAGTGACATCTCTAACACAGGCGATCGGCGACCAGTGAGGCCACCAGTGACATCTCTAACACAGGCGATCGGCGACCAGTGAGGCGACCAGTGACATCTCTAACACAGGCGATCGGCGACCAGTGAGGCCACCAGTGAGGCGACCAGTGAGGCCACCAGTGAGGCGACCAGTAAGGCGACCAGTGAGGCCACCAGTGACATCTCTAACACAGGCGATCGGCGACCAGTGAGGCCACCAGTGACATCTCTAACACAGGCGATCGGCGACCAGTGAGGCCACCAGTGACATCTCTAACACAGGCGATCGGCGACCAGTGAGGCCACCAGTGACATCTCTAACACAGGCGATCGACGACCAGTGAGGCGACCAGTGACATCTCTAACACAGGCAATCGGCGACCAGTGAGGCGACCAGTGAGGCGACCAGTGAGGCGACCAGTGAGGCCACCAGTGAGGCCACCAGTGAGGCGACCAGTGAGGCGACCAGTGAGGCGACCAGTGAGGCGACCAGTGAGGCGACCAGTGAGGCGACCAGTGAGGCGACCAGTGAGGCGACCAGTGAGGCGACCAGTGAGGCGACCAGTGAGGCGACCAGTGAGGCGACCAGTGAGGCGACCAGTGACATCTCTTTCGACGACACAGTGCAACTAATCGGCGGCCTCGGTCATCGCGGGCGAACAATATGGTCGCGTTCAGTTCAGCGCCACAGGTGTCAAACTCAGTTCATGCGATGGGATGTGCCTATTCGTTTCACCATTCATCGAGCTCTCTAGACATTTCTTATCAAATCGCTCTCGACCATCAATGGGGTTAGGGACAGCTATTATATTGTGGATAAAAGATGCAGCGTATTTTTTCGATTTTTCGATAAACTTCTCAATCACAACTCAAATCACCTTCCGTCCTAAATCGACCCGTTAACGTTTCGTATTTATTAATTAATATTCTTGGTTTTGTTTGTGATGTCACAACCTAGTGACTTGTGGCGGGACTTGCGGTGTTTAGACACCCCTCAGGTTTTTCGAGGATAGCGGAAAAGCGGCGGCGCGCAGTTTTTTTTTGGTACAGCTGTTCGGGCCTCAATTGCCCACATTATGTTAAAAAAAATCCTCGGGTCATCTCAGGTCAGGTCATCTGTCATCAGACCAGGTCACGTGACCCCAACTCCAAAAAACTTGTGGTCGTACCAGTCACAGTTTTTGGATGATCGGTTTTACACTTACATAATTTCATAAGGTCAAATATATCTACAATTCGTATATCTTGGATTTTGTATTTCAGCGACCTAAAGTCGGGTCAATTTCGTGACCTCCCCATTATAAGTCAATGGAGAAATATTAGAATGCTTCCTATTCCAAGGATACACAAGATAATCCTTGGTCTAATATTGTATCGCAAGTCTAATTCCTTCTGGATCATGCAATTATAGGCCATTCATGCTGACCTAGGTGCCATTTTTGTTCAGTGACCACTACAGGGTCTGCCGAGGTCATCCGAGGTCACCAACAGTTGTTTGTCAATAACTCTCGACAGAATGACGATAGATAAGTAAAACCGACACCAATGTGTTTGTCTCGTCGAGGAACGTCTTCCCATATATACAAAATGACCCACTTGGGTCACCACTTGACCTTGACCTGAGGTCAATTTTTTAAGTTGACCTAACCTGGTCAACACTAATATTATTCGAAGCGCCTTGAAGAGAAAAACACGATGGCGTCAAAATTACTGCCTTATCTTGATTAGGTGAAAAGATATTTGTGAAAACTGTTTTGCTAAAAATAGTCTTTTTGACATTTGATGAGGTCTGGAGCAACTATTGACCTGAGTTAAAATCTGAGGACACCAAGTGTGATTGCTTTTTTAAAGAGCTTTCGATTGTTTTTTTTTTGGTTCCTAGCTACTATGCAGCCTTGGAATTTTGACCATTTTCTGGACTTTTTGGGTCCAAAGAATTTTGCTCTCTTCATTTTTTTCCGGAATTTTGCTCTTTTCACCTGATATTACCAACATTTTCATTAAAATAAGATTCCATTTTCCTCACAAGGATTTAATATCTGCTACAAATCAGGGATTTTTACTTTCCAGTGAAATATTTTTTTCTTCAAAAATGAAAATCTTTATTTTCCTAACAAAGAAACTTGTACTCTCCAACTATGGATTTTTACTCTCTGGGGCCAGGTCATGAAACGAAAAATCCAACACTGATCATAGTTCTTGGGATATTTGGGAGTGTTCGAAACGAAAACCTAAAACTGGAAAATCTGATCTTTGATGACCTCTGGTGACCTCAATATTGACTTAAGAAAAACATCCACGAAGTAACTTCGAATGTGCTTGTTGAGAGCGTTCGAACGCGCTCTTCCGCGCATTTATAGTCTTTTTAGTTTTCGAGTTAGAGGGGGAGGGGAAAGTTTTGTCACTGTCGCGCAGAAAATGCCGCTGATTTTAGCTCAGTTGTGACGTCACAACTCACAACTACAAGGACCTGAGCTTAATTGTTTTAGTTTTTACTCATTTCTGAGTTCATTTCATATTTGTATTCATTTTTGTTTAAATTTACATTACCAAAAAAATGTATCCTTGTTTTTATGCGCCCAACATATTGGTACCTTACAACACTGTCCCAAAATTCCCTTTTTGCTTGGGTGTCAGAATTGAAAATTCGAGCCAAAAAAGACCACAAGAGTGGACAAATATGTAGGAAATAGTACAATATTGAGTTAATCTGCTGTGAATATGAAAACCAGTAGTTTTCATTGAAATCATGATTTTTTGGTCAATATTTACCTATGTCAGAATCAATACCTATCACAATCCATAATTTGGGAGTGGAAAATTCATTCCTAAAATGGGGACTGAGAGTGGAAAATGATTCACATTTGGGTGTCATTTCCCACCAAATCGCCAAACTTTGGGACACTGCGGCTTACAAATAGGTCCCAACCCCATTGTACCGCCTAAAAACGGTAGCGTACGCCGCTAGGCGCCTCAGGGGATACGCTCACGGTTCAGTGCATTTGCAGCCAGTGAAGTTAAGACGACAAATTGCCTATTATGTCATTGAATTCCATTGCCTTATGCATCCTCCTAATTTTCAATAGTTCTACTGATAACCACCAGCGCCAAGAGCGCAGAGGGCTTGCAAAGGCAATGGCAAACCATGTCAATTTGGTGAACCTTTAATTCAGGAGGCTTATACATGGTAGAGCTGTTTAACAAGTATTGCCAATGCAGCGTCTCACATCAGTCAGCTGGCAGCTGGCTATCGAGGCTCCACTAACCTGAGCATGTGAGAGAACAGCATCTCCCTCCAGCAGACAGCGAAATCCTGGAATCGCAGAGAATCTCTGGCCTCAAACAGTTGCAGGAGCGCCATACAATCCTCTCGAACTCCGTACACAATGTTCCACATACGGCGCTCCTCAGATTCATCTTTCAGATCTACGATCCTGTGAAGAAGAAAAACATCCACCATCACCCCCCATCCCTGTGAAAATTGCATCGATGAACTAGGCAACCACAAAGCAAATCAATCGCATATGAATTAACTTGAGCAGACAGAGCAAATACATGATCAACAAAAACAGATAGTTAG
>JAXIVJ010000197.1:120000-127500 GCA_036785665.1 Chirona hameri | reverse complement strand
CACACACACACACACACACACACACACACACACACACAGTATTGATAAGTATTCAATTTCATAGAGCCATAGGTCGGATACCAACTCACCGATCGTCACTTTGGACCAGAGAACCGTTAGGTGCTGCCAGATTGGCAAACGTTGCCAGCCCCGGCGTCTCAGACCCATTGTGTGGTGGCACTGAGGCATTGGAGCTTGACATCATGGATCGCCGATCTCCACAGGCATTCAATTTAACAACAGCTTTATGTTATCTGAAAATAACACAATACAAATCAGACTTTTCCAGACTTGTTTGGGGGTGTTGCCGTCAGGAGGCGTGGTCGTCGGGAGCTTCGGGTGGTGTCCGCTAGAGGCCCACTTAGCCCTCCCACTAGGCGGCGCTCCAATCGGGTATCGAACGTGACGGGCTAATCACGAGACACCGGCAAATGTGAGGTGCTGCTTGGTTAAAGGGAATGTTTCACCTTTGTATTGCTTTTGAACTGAGATAGCCATTATCTTTGGCCGTTATTGAAATGTTGAAAATATAAAGGTCATTTTCCCGAAAACTTGGCCGTTTTTAAAGGGAAATAATGACCTTTTGATTTTGTTAGCAACAATTTATTAGGCTACCGTTATGTTTTTAAAATTATTTTATTTAAATTTAAGAATTAAATAAAATTATTCCCAAATTCAAAGTTGTAAGTTTGGAAAAAATACAAAACAAGTACCTTGTGTACTTCATGAAGGTCATTGACAAATTCGTCCTTCCCTACCATTGTTAACATCGAGTGCGGCATTTGTGGAGGCTCTGTGACATTTCCGATCAAACTGAGCGCTGCTCGGACACCTGCTAGTAGCGCTTTCGTTCTCCATGGCAACCAGGCGTCAGCCAATCAAAAGCCAGAAAGGGAATACGTTCTGGCTTTTCATTGGCTCACGCCTGGTTGCCATGGAGAACGAAAGCGCTACTAGCGTGCGTTCGAGCAGCGCTCTGATCCGTGAAGCAATCCGTGAAGCATCCGTGATGCACGACTGACTATCAGTATAAGTCATGAATAACAACAACATGCAAACTATACCAACTCGAATAAAATAAGAGCGGAATGAATTGAACCCCAGGCAAGCTAGTATTCGCAAAGCACTCGGCACTGCGCCACAATAACAAAAGGTGAGGGAAATGCATATTGGATACAATATTATTACGTCACAAGTTTCTGAAGTGTTAACTACTATGAAATACAGTGATAAAATACCTTTAATAATGATTAACAAGAAAATTCAAACTTAAAAACAATAATTTGAATAAGTCTTTAATTAGCTTTCAACTCGAAATCAGATATATTTTGAAATGCTACACAAGAATGGCACCAGTGACGTCATTAACAAAGCCTGCTACGGGACTTGGGTATACTAATCAGGAACAACTCGCCAAGTGCGCCGAGATGGTTAAGTGCGCCGAGAAGCATGACAATGACTTTATAAACAAATCGCCGACGCTAAATAGGTCGCCGTCGATGTGCATCGATGAGCTTCTGATTTAATTGCCAGTTTTGTGTTATTGTTCGTTAGTTTTTTTTGGGAAAAATTCTTATTTTTCATGATAAAATAAAGCATAGTGTTCTATACAGCCACAGACAAACTATACACAACTCCTAATGTTGAAAACAAATGAATCGATTTTTAAAAATTGAGGGTCGCAACCACTAACTATGCCGCGTTGATGTGCATCGATGAGCTTCCGATTTTATTGCCACTTTTTCCAATCGCTGTTAGTTTTAGAAGATCGCCGGGCATATAATCACAACAAGCAGAACGTACAATATATTTTCCACTCCATTGCGTAAAAAAACAATACGGGAAAAGCCCGCAGTTTGATGAGGACCAAAAGTACTTGACAAAAGGTCAGAAATAGTGCAAGTACCGGTCGTTAAAAGTGTGGAACGCTTATCAACTTTAACTTGAAATATCTTTCGGTAGGAAAGTTTTCATGCAAAATGTGATGAATTTACAATATATTTTGGTCTCGTCTGGCGATGTCAAGTGCTAACTCCATTTTAGTGGAAAAAGGTCATTATTTCCCTTTAAAGGGAAATAATGACCTTTTTCCACAAAAATGGAGTTAGCACTTGAAATCGCCAGACGAGACCTAAATATATTGTAAATTCATCACATTTTGCATGAAAACTTTCCTACCGAAAGATATTTCAAGTTAAAGTTGATAAGCGTTCCACACTTTTAACGACCGGTACTTGCAAGTACTTTTGGTCCTCATCAAACTGCGGGCTTTTCCCGTATTGTTTTTTTACGCAATGGAGTGGAAAATATATTGTGCGTTCTGCTTGTTGTGATTATATGCCCGGCGATCTTCTAAAACTAACAGCGATTGGAAAAAGTGATAATAAAATCGGAAGCTCATCGATGCACATCAACGACGGCATAGTTAGTGGTTGCGACCCTCAATTTGTGAAAATAAATAAATTTGTTTTCAACATTAGGAGTATTGTATAATTTGTCTGTGGCTGTATATAACACTATGCTTTATATTATCATGAAAAATAATAATTTTTCCCCAAAAAACTAACAAACAATAACACAAAACTGGCAATTAAATCGGAAGCTCATCGATGCACATCGACGGCGACCTATTTAGCGTCGGCGATTTGTTACAAAGCATTGTCATGCTTCTCGGCGCACTTAACCATTGTGGCGAGTTGTTGCTTGTAGCGCTTTCGTTCTCCATGGCAACCAGGCGTGAGCCAATGAAAAGCCAGAACGTATTCCCTTTCTGGCTTTTGATTGGCTGATGCCTGGTTGCCATGGAGAACGAAAGCGCTACTAGCGTGTGTCCGAGCAGCGCTCAGTTTGATCGGAAATGTCACAGAGCCTCCAAAAATGCCGCAATCGATGTAAACAATGGTAGGGAAGGGCGAATTTGTCAATGACCTTCATGAAGTACACCAGGTACTTGTTTTGTATTTTTCCCAAACTTACAACTTCGAATTTGGGAATAATTTTATTTAATTCTTAAATTTAAATAAAATAATTTTAAGACCATAGCGGTAGCCTAAGAAATTGTTGCTAACAAAATCAAAAGGTCATTATTTCCCTTTAAGCAATTCAATTTATAGTTTGCAAAATGGGGTCTTGGCTAGTGCCGCCGCTGATTGGCTGACAGCGACTTTTTCAGCCAATCCCACTTTCTCAGCCAATAAGCGGCGGTATATAGCTCAATAATGACGTCATCATCCCAAATTTAAAAACTTAATTTGTATAAAATTAAGTGACTTTTCGAGAAAAATATCACCATCGTTTTCAGCAGCACTTGCCTCATATTTTCGACTACAACCAGCGTATATTTGACAACTTTCAGAAAGGTGAAACATTCCCTTTAAGCGTCGTGACTCAATCCTCGGGGTGGTGGGATTATGAACATGTCCAGTGGTGCGCTCCTGCAGTCATTATTTGGTTAGGTGAGCGTAACCGGCAGAAACGATCGTTACTTGTCGCCAATGTGTGCTGGCGTTCCAAATATGGACCGAAATAGATTGATGGATAAGGGGATTGGGCAAGGGTGTTTGGAAGCAAACATTTGACTCCCACCTCACGGTATTTCGTGAATCCAGCGGCATACTTTAGGAAAGCTCGTGGCGCGCGGTCGCCTGTAGTTTGAATGTTTAAAGGGAATGTTTTATCTTTGTATTGGTTTTGCACTGAGATAGACATTATCTTTGACCGTTATTGAAATGTCGAAAATACTAAGGTCATTTTCCCCAAAACTTAGCCGCTTTTAAGCAATTTAATTGCCCATTTGCAAAACGGAGTCTAGGCTAGTGCCGCCACTGATTGGTTGACAGCCACTTTGTCAGCCAATCAGCGGCGGTCTATAGCTCAATAATGACGTCATCATACCAAATTTAAAACCTTAAAGGGAGTGTGCCTACTCACATCGCTTAGTTGGGGTTATTGACACTGGTCTATAGAACACAATTTTCTGAATTGAACCACTACATCATTTCTCCAGATTCACCCTAGTTGCTGAGATATTCAAAGACTCCAGGAATTTGCTCGGGAGCAAAAAGTTATCGGGTAGACTCCAGATGGCTTCCCACTACTAAAAACATTGCAACTATCGATTACACTGCTAGCATATCGTTATCACCGGCCAATAGCAATTCGAACAAACAGCTCGTGCGCGCTGATAGCAGCTGCCGAACAAGAGCCTGGGCGGCCATCATGCTTGCATGCATCATGCTTGTCTTAGGTGCGTCGTTCACGTATCAATTTGTTACCTCTGTTTACCTTCACCGTAGTGGGAATCGTTTTTTCGATATCGAAACGAAAAATAATCGAAAACAATATAAGTGAAAATTCAACTAAAGGGGTTCCAGATGTGAATTTCATCGTATCCAACCATCACAACAATAGCTACTTATCGTAGGAAAAATAATTTTGACAGTTAAAAACAGTAGGCACACTCCCTTTAATTTGTATAAAGTTAAGTGACTTTTCGAGAGAAAAATATCACCATCGTTTTCAGCAGCACTTACTTCATATTTTCGACTACAACCAGCGTATATTTGACAACTTTCAGAAAGGTGAAACATTCCCGTTAACTCGAATTTAACTCCCCTGGTGACATGAGCAAACATCGATGTGGACTCGGACCAGTGGTTCTTAGCGTTAAAGGTTTGGTCTCCCTCTTTTGATGACCGGAATGATTCGTTATCCCGTTCCCCCATTGTACAGACTAGTGGTGCCAGTTTCAGAAAATATTTGTCCAATGTCCGACCGATGTCCAAGACCATGGTCAGCTGTCCGTCCGAAACTGTCCGAAAATCATTGTTTGTCCGAAATTTGTCCGAAAGCTATTGGTGTTATTGCTATGTTTACCTATCACCACTTTGAACCAAGGTTTATACATAAAAGTAAGTTTGATGTGAATTACCTGTGGCCCACTTTCTTTTTTAATAAAGAAAAACCAACTAGTGATTTTCGCGACAAGCCATACTTGGGCATTGGATGTCTGAAACTGTCCAAAGAAATATGCTTATGCCCGTCCGAAAACCGAATCGGTGTTCGGACAAATTCGGAATTCCGAAAATGATTGTACCGATTGGCACCACTAGTACAGACCGCAGTACTAGGCTTCAAGCCAGTGTCAGCAAAGTGGTTCCACGATCTAAGTTCGCGGAACAAATTTTTCGCCAGCGGCGGAACACATTTTGTAATGCGTATACCTGTATTTTGTTGCGTAATTTTTTTATACGCGTTTCTACATAACCTATTTTCATATATGCCAATATGTGCATATATTATGATGTGGAAAGTTGATGATTCGTCAGTCGTATTTTCTGTACAGATATGGTCTTGGCGTCAGTCGGGGACCGAGACACCCGGATCGCATGTTAAAAAGCTACCTTGTATCGTTGCGCACGCGTATGGTATATGGGAAACTGGGCTCAAGTTTCAGTTGTCAGTCGTCAGTACTGCATCTTTTGCATAACGTGTTTTTAGTGTCCCAGGGTTATCCATGGGCCCGATGACGATGGTATCGCTGGCGGAGTTGTAACCTGAATACGCAAACACTTTTTTGGGAGGTTTTAACAAGTTTTTGGTTATTTTTTTTTGGAAAAGTACCACCAGTTTGCCTTGCCTAAATCACGGCAGAAATTTCGGATGTTGGGAATTTGGAGGTCCCGCCTTACGAAAAAATGTGACAACTTGTGTCACATCACGGTCACGTTCCGGCCATTGTTCGGAAAGTCAAGTCTCAGTCTATTTTGTATGCTCGTCAGCCATTTTCACCCGCAGACTAAACAAAAACAAATATTTACAGTCAACGTTTCCACGGAACAAAACTCCCAAGTTCAGAAAAATGGATAAACGGGCCACTTTTCTGACACTGCTTCAAGCTGTGCGGTACAGCATAACTTCAGGCGTTTACTACTAGTGCCATCTAGGGACAGGAATATAAGTAGACACAATCGCCGTCCCCGTGACCAAGGGGATAAGATCACGATTCACGAGCTCCTTACCCGTTGGCGCCGGGTTCAAACTTCGAGCCCTGCTAGAAGGGATCAAATCGTATCGTATCGATCGTAGAAGGGATCAAAGCTGCGTTGGCCTGATATATAGGTACTGGTGAGGTCAAGTGGAAAATTAACGGAGAAAGGGTCAACTTGCAAGAGGGGCACCACCAATAAATTCCGCGCCGCTACACGGCGCAAATCATTCAGTGCTCTTTGAACCAAGGACACCACTGCGCCGGTGCACCAGCGGCACGACCGCGCCGGTGTACTAGGGGCACGACCGCGCCGGCGTACCAGTGCCACGACCGCGCCGGCGTACCAGTGCCACGACGGCGCCGGTGTACCAGGGGCACCAGTCACCACCGTGCCGGTAGGCGGCACTGTGGGGCGAGGGGAAGAACTGGGGCACCGTGCCTCCTTGAATACAGGAGGGAAACAATGGCCTGGTGACGCCATGAAATCACAAGCATTGGTCGGTGGATTTTTTTTCTTTCACGAAATGATGCTAAATCAGAACTGCTAAATATGCAAAAAAAAGAGTCCTAACCAGGACCCACACTAAGCAGATGCATGGGCCCTGACTCCACCGTCTGATCCGGCAATTCCAGGTATACAGCAGAATTTAGCAATACAAGTTTTACTCCCCCCCCCCCCCCCCCACATGTTTTATGTCCCCCAACAACTGAGGACGGTCCACCCGGCTTCATGGCTTCATCTGACCTTGAATGCGGCCGCTGCCACCGGCCCCAGGTCATCCCCCACAGCAAATAGCAGGTGCCAAAGCAACTCAAACCCCCCTTGCCAGGGTGGATAAGCTCCCAATTGAGCTACATGGGCAGACATGGTGACAAGGACTATCATATTGCTGGATGGTAGTCCTATATGGTAGTCCTATTACAAGGGTATTGGTGATTTAGTGCATCAGTATTATCTACATCACCAATAGCACAAAGTCTGGTATTTTGACATGTCTGGCAGCAGAAATGACCTTTACCCTACCTCAGCAGAAATGTAGGCTGTTATTTGCGACATGAGGACTGTGAGGACGGCATGTTGACGGTGGCCGTTCGGGAGAGGCCGCCTGAGGGCCTGGGAAAAAGTCCTTCCATATTTTGGTCACATATTTTAAATGAAAGTTTCCTTCATATTCTTCTTGTTGTAAAGCAGTGGGTTGGGGATCCCAGGAGTTTATTTACGGTTTACTATAGCACGTTCACCATAAAAAAGACATGACCATGAAGGGAAAAATCAAAGATGGAGGCCAATTCCACCCCCGGCGGCCTCTCCCGAACGGCCACCCTGTTGACCAATGAGAGACAGCAGGAATGCAAAACTTTGAGGAAGGCATGACAGGTTTCCTCAGACAGCTTTGAGAAAACCTGTCCTACATTGTTTCCTTCCCCTCGTCAGGCAGCGGACAGGGGCAGGAAACCTAACAGGTGATTTGACATACTCCACAAGAGTTGACACCAGAATGGTGTTGCCT
>JAXIVJ010000197.1:72500-115000 GCA_036785665.1 Chirona hameri | reverse complement strand
CTGTCCAGGCCCCACCGCTTCAGTGCAACAGCCGGATGCAGAAGAATATGACATGAACCAATAACTTGTATGTACAAAGTTCTGCAAATAACCAATGAGTACATACAAAATTATCTCAACACAGTGTCGCCAAATTCAGCCAGTTAGTTGTCAAGGATGTATATTACGAGCAAGACTGAAGGCTGAGCGAAGTCTTACCAAACTTGCGGGGAAAACAATATTGAGCGGCCTGATATGAAATATGAAATATGAAGAGAGCAAAATTCTTTGGACCCAAATAGTCCAGAAAATGACACAAATTCCAAGGCTGTTAACACGACAATGACTGCTAACAGAACTGACACAAATTAAATAATTCAATTATAAACACATTCCACATACTAACCAGAAACTGGAACATAAAGCGAGACGCGGACCAATAAATACCCTGCCGTCGGTGGCTTCTTGTTCTTGATGGGTTAGGGCGCGTAGCCGTCGGTGGCTTGTTCTTGTTCTTGATGGGTTAGGGCGCGTAGCTGCGAGGCCGTCGGTGGCGAAAAATGCCATTGCACGGGAGTGAATGCAAATGCTGTACAAATCTGTATTATTCTTGATTGAAACACGAACGCCATACTTGCCGCGAATGTTGTGCATCCATATTTGGTATATTATTCCAAATCTGGTAGTGACCTTCATTTGTTGGTATGTTTTCTAGTTTTTATAGTATATTTTTTTATAGTATATACTATTTAAAAAAAACTTTGGAGTACCCAGTGTTCTATTGCCCTGCGTCCGAGCACTCTGAACACGTGCACGCCTTGGTGCACGCGCACAAACACGGCAGGGCAGAGGCGGGTAAACAATTGAAGCGCTGTCGTTGCCGCTTGCTTGTTATCGTCACACTGTTTTGTTTTAGTAGCTTTTTCCTTCCCTAGGAATATGAAAGTTTTTCTATAAATAAATTTGGTCCGAATGTTTTGTATGGATGGATTTCCGAGGTCAGGACCCGCGCTAAGCAGATCTTGTTGTGCAGGTCCTGACCTCTCCACCGCGATCGCGCAATTCCTGTTGGCCGGCAGAATTTAGAGACGAAAGTTTTACGTGCCCGACATCATACCTGGACACGGTCCGCCCCGTTCCTGACGTCACCTGACCTTGAGTGCGACCGCTGCCACCGGCCGCAGGCCATCCCAGTCAGGAGCAAATAGCGAGCGCCGAAGCGACTCGAACCCGGGCTGCCACAACCGGGATAGGTCAGAAGTCCAGCGCTCTCCCGACTGAGCTAGTATTTTATCTACCGTGACTGAGCTGAGTTTATATCAACGACCTGCCGCAGGGCGTCACATCAACACCACGGCTGTTTGCTGACGACTGTCTAATCTACCGCGTCATCAACAACACCGCTGATACAGAAGAGCTCCAGAAAGACATTGATACGCTGGAAAAGTGGGAGTGGGACTGGCAAATGTCGTTCAATCCTGACAAATGCGAAGTAATCCACGTCACAAACAAGAAAACGACCATATCCAAAGACTACACTATCCATGGCGAATTGCTGAGAACATCAAACAGCATCAAGTACCTGGGCCTGAACATTGACAACAACCTCTCATGGCAAAAACATGTTACGACTATCACAAAGAAGGCAACGAACACGCTGGCCTTTCTGCGGAGAAATATATCGTGCTGCCCACCAGCCATCAGATTGACGGCATACAAGGCGTTGGTCAGACCGCAGCTGGAGTACGCTGTCACGGTGTGGGATAACTCCGTAAAAGCTCGCGCGTCAGCCGTAGAAGCCATCCAGCGGCGAGCCGCCCGGTTTATCACCGGCAACTACGACCGACTCAGCAGCGTCACCGACATGATAAAGGAGGTGGGCTTGGACAATCTGAAAAGCCGAAGATGTCAAGCAAAACTAACAACCATGTACCGAGCTACACATAATCTGATAGATATTCCCACCACTCCTCGAGCCCATCAGAAGCAGAACGAGAGGACATGACCGCAAGTTTCTACAGCCATCCTGTCAAAGCAAATGCTACCAAGACTCGTTTTACCCGTCAGCAATAAGCCTCTGGAACAACCTCTCACAAAAAAATGTCGATGCAACCTCTGTGGATGCTTTCAAGGCTGCCCTGTCTAAACTGTGACCTGACTTGACCTAGTAAATGTCAAAAAGTTGACCAGGACGAAATCTGTTTTCGATTACCTCAAATGTGTTTGTGTATTGTGTATGTGTATTGTATCCGACGAATTGACCCGAAACTGTGCGATAATGCTCATGTGAGACCGGCACAATAAAGGGAGAGAGAGAGAGAGAGCAACAGGGGCGGAGTATTGCTTCGTCTCTCCCCCCCCCCCAAAACAAAAAAAATAAGCTTAGGTCAATCTAAGATTGTGAATTGCGTCTTGTTTTCAGATACAAATACAAATTCAATAAGAAATAGAATAGAGAAAAAAATGCCCACAAAAACTCAAATCAAGCAAATTATGTTAAATGGGAAAAGTTACCTTTTGTGGCAAAGGTATTGGTAGGGGTAATTTGATAACATATGGTAGTTCTTTTGGATGTCATTTCTGGCGCACATTTTACATTCATTTGTTGCGTAACAACCCGTGGACGCTTGTGTTTGTTTGCCTTATGCAAAAATAATTAAAATCCGAAGGATTTGATTGCGCTGTTGACACACATAAGTCCAAATAAAAATGCCCAAAAGAGTTGAAATGGGTGAGACGCAAGAACTTATATCACCAAAGAAACGGAAGCGAGTTCAAAGCGGTCCATCCGGTGGTGGAAAGCCTGCACCGCCGGTGCCTGTGAAAGTCAAAGTGGTTGATCCATATGAGGTAGGTGAATTGAAATAGCCGGACACGGTTTTTTATCACCACTGGACATAACTTGTGTGATGTGTCTACCAATATGATATGTACTCTGTGAATTGTGTACAGAGTGTCAAGCTGTGTAGCAGGTGCTGATGTCGCAATCGCCACAGTCATTCATTATTAATGTCAATGTAGTCATAGTGCGGCCCTGGCAACAATGTGGATGGCATCTACATGACCTGTGTGATGTGTGTACCAATATGATATGTACTGTTCAAATTGTATACAGAGCATCAAGCCATGGAGCTGGTGCTGATGTCAATCACTAGATAGGAGTGCATCCATTTGATTGTCCCGTTGATAAAGAGGCAGTTGATCCTCTATCGTTTATTTGAACAAGAACAAGAACAATGATGATAGCACTGCAAAATAAGGAAATCATATTAGTAATCACATTACTCTCTACTTCCCCCTAAGTTTTTGCGCCAACAAAAAATAAACAAACGTATTCTGAGCTGTACGAATAACAAACAAACTGAAAAAATGTGTCCTGGGATACAAGCCAGGCAAACAGCGCACAGTGAAGTGGACAAGTAAGCACGCACACTGACATGTATTCGACAGTTCGGTGCCATCTTGGCCAACACCGGGTTGGCGATCAGAGACAGCGTCAACCATTCACATAACCGGCAGCCTCATAAGGCACATAGTCCGTATTTTAATGTTCACATTTCATAGGCCTCAAACCATTTAGGCTGCGTTTTCTTCCGCGACGACCTCCTAGGGGCGGGCGCTGCTGCATCCACCTCCGGCCCCGACGTCGGTGCCAGTGGACGATCTTCACGATGGTGGACGATGGTTGCAGGACCTGGAGCTTCGCAATCTTCACCGGCGGTCGTCCCGCCACCGTCGGCTGCGGGTTCGCTGACCACCGCCGTTGGTGCGGGGGGCTCGGGTGTCGGCTTGACGTGCGCCGGCGTCAGAGGTGGCGGAGGCGTCTCGTTCGCCGCCGCCGGAGGACCGCCACTTGTCGACGTCGGCGGCCCGGCCGACGGGGCCGAGGGGCCGCCGGTGTAGGCGCGACGAGCCAGGACGTCGGCCAGTGTCCGCGGCGGCGGACGCACCACGATAGCTGGTGTATATCGGCGCAGGAACTGGCGATTCCTCAGCGTTACCCGCTCGGACCCGTCCACCCGGACGACGTACTGGTCGTGCTGCCTTACTTCAGTGACCCGGCCAGTCTTCTCCCATCGCCTGGGGTGATTCCCGACCTGATTCTGGATGCGCACCTGGTCGCCTGCGGCGAGGGGCGGGAGGCGGCGTGTGTGTTCACTCCACCGCTCCGCTTCGCGCATGTGGCGATTGCGCAGCGCGTCTTCTCTCGCAGCCAGTGTCTCCCTCCACGTTGGATGCGGGTGATATTTCCCGGGCATGATTGGGACAAAATCCCGGATTGGACGGCCAAACAGGATGGTTGCAGGGGACATACTTGTCTCGGGGTCTGGCGTGTTCCTGTATTGTAGGATAGCTCTCCCAAACTCGTCCGTGTCCAGTTTCCCGGTACTTCCCGCGATCATGCGCTTGACGGTCTTGACTCCAACTTCCGCTCTGCAGTTGGAGTGGGGAAATGCTACTGATGATAGTCGGTGATGTACCCCCCAGTCCTGCAGGAACTTCGCGGTGGATGCTGCGACGAACTCTGGGCCTCCGTCACTGGCGAGCTCGTCGAGGATGCCGTAAGTGACGAAAGCTCTTCTGAGGCTCGCCACCAGTCCAGCGCTACCTCCGGCACTCCTTTCGACGATTGGCCAGTTGGAGTATCGATCCACAATCACCAACAGAGCGCAGCCGTCATGAGTGAGGTAATCCGCACATACACACTGGAAGGGATACTCTGCAGTGACTGGTGGCGTCGGCGGTGACCGTGGTTGCGATGGTGCCATCTTGTTGCACGGACCGCACCGCTCACGCGTGTCCTGGATGGCGGCGGTGATGCCTGGCCAGTAGACTGAGCACTCCGCTTTGGCCAGCATCGCCTGGACCCCCTGGTGGGCAGCGTGAAGTGACGTCAGGACCGCTTGACGCAGCTTCGGTGGGATCACTACCCGTTGTTTGTAGAGGAGAACGCCGTCGAGCGTCAGTAGGTCGTTCCTGAGTTTGTGATATGGCTGAAGGCTGGCGGGCAGTTCGCGTGGTTGCGTTGGCATCTAGTCTTGTTCCACCAGGTTGAGGAGATGCTGCATGTCTTCGTCGCTCGATGTTGCCACCTTCACCCGCTCCCATGTCACTGAGGTGCACTCGAGCGCACCGACTGCTGCTTCCCATAGTGGCAACTCGGCACTGAGAGCCACTTGACTGGGTTGAGCGAGCCGCACGCCCGCCATTAGTGCTTGCAGGCGCTGGAGTGGTCCGTCGATGATCGGTGCGGCAGCGTCGTGCATCTGCTGTGTACCTGCAGGGTATCTCGAGGCTGCATCAGCCGCCGTGTTCTTCACGCCGGGGATGAAGGTGACCTTGCAGCGCAGCGGGCTGCTTGGTTGCTATCATCATAGATAGGAGTGCGTCCATTTGATTGTCCCGTTGATAAAGAGGCAGTTGATCCTCTATCGTTTATTTGAACGAGAACAAGAACAAAGATGATAGCACTGCAAAATAAGGAAATCATATTAGTAATCACATTACTCTCTAAATCACCACAGTCATATTCATTTTGATGTAGTCATAGTGCGGTCCTGGCAACAGAATGTGGATGGCATCTAAAAATCTAACCACTCACCTGGTGCACTCACCTGTCTTTTTTTTACTGAGCTCAAGTCATGGCAAGGAAGGAGAGGAATATAAATTTATCTTTTATGCCAAGTCCTAGAAGTATGAAGTCTACCTACTGTACCTACTGTGTCATGATATGGCTGCACTTTGCAAGAATTGAATATCACTTTGGCAAGAATTAAATCTTAAAGTAATTCTTAACCTGGTTTTCTGCTTGTTTACAGATGTGTTTGTGTCAATGTTCCCTATTTCAATTTTGTTATGAAGATTGGTAACTCATTATTATTAGTCACATGTGCTTGTGCTCACATGCGCTCACATGTGCTTGCATATGTTTGGTAATAATCTCATAATGGTGTTAGTAGTTGAGAGAATATGCTTTTCATGATGTATTGTTTTTCAGGCTGCTGTAACCTTTGAGGAAAATGAGTCCACTTCAAGATCAACTGAAGAAGACATGCAACTGTTTCACAATACCTGTGACACTATAAGGAAGATAATGGGTGAAATAGAAGAATTGAAGAAAGTACCAGACAAGGTGAGACATTTAAGTCTAATAATGCATTGGTTACATTAAAAAAAAAATGCACCACCATCCAGGTGACTAAGTGCCCAACTACTTCCAATGATGCACAACACCTTATATTAACACCAAAGAACAAAAGAGAAAATGTTGCAGGACTTCCAGCTAAGAAATGAAAACAAACATAACACACTTGGAGATAGGAAGGCTGAGTTAGATGTGATGATAAAAAAGAAGGCAGATACCTAGTAGTCAATAATGCAAGCAGCAAATGACTGTCCTGACTAAGTCCTTTGGTAGCACACATTCACATTCATGAATGGTGTTGGTAAAGGATTGGATTGGATAATCATTCAGGTGGTAAGGCTAGGCCTGGTCTAATAAAGTTCTGGCATGCCAAATATCACATATGTCTGATCCCCAAACATTCCATCAGCATATATCATTCGCAGTAGCATTGCTTGCATTTACATGACAACTAATACATCAGGATAGTGGATGCAGTGCCTGGCTACAGACTTATCAAAGGATCGTTCAATCAACTAAATGTATCCCTTCAAGGTGTCATCCTGTTGGTTCCAATAATGCTGTAGGCCACCACCACCCCTACCTCAGCTGATATCTAAGTTGGCATGCAATAGGCATGTTCTGGGCTCCTACTCATAACTAGCATATGTGCTGAACATGCATCTCAGCTGAAGCAGGAGATCGACCAGGTTGACTTCATGACATTGATACGTCCTGTCTGTTGTTTAAACCTTTCACAAGTTTGCCCTCAGCTTCTTGCCAAGGTGTAAATAAATATATGACGGTTACTCCACTCTCACCTGACCCAACAATCAAACACCCGATGGTCGCATAGTCACCAAACCCCAATGCCACCACCATCTCCATTTCCTCTTAAAATGCACACCACTTTGTCATATTATTGCTTTCATTTCCTGTCCCACTAGTTCACACACCACACTCATCTCTGTCGGACTCGCCTTTGACTCCAGAGCTGACCTCGACTGCCCGATTTGTCGTCAGAACCGTGCACGGCTCGGCGAGCTGCGCGCGCTGGCCGGTCTGCACGTGCTGTCACTGAAGAAGATCAACCGGCTGGAGAAGGCTCGGCTGAAAGCGGCCCGGGAGAATACGCACGCCGCCAAGCAGCGAGTGGACACGTTCCACCTGACCCTTCAGAACCTGCTGTACGAGATCGTGCACGTGCGACGCGAGATCAATCGCTGTCTCGAGTTCAGGTCAGCAAGTGCCAAATGCCTGGTGTCGTGTGTTTAATATTATTTTACGCTTGATTGCTACCTGTTCTTTAAATAGGCCAACGATGTCTGTCAAATTGGCTGTAGATATTGCTTGTTCTCTCAACTGTAGCAAAACGTGTTTGTGTTTGTTAACAACTTTGTTGACGTCGGTAAACACCTTTGTATATGTGTGTGTTGCTGGATGAAGTTGTGGCGATGTTCTATCATTGTATCTGTGTTGATTGTTGCCAGGTCTCAGGATCATTGTATCTGTGTTGACTGTTGCCAGGTCTCAGGATGATTGCCAGGTCTCAGGATCATTGTATCTGTGTTGACTGTTGCCAGGTCTCAGGATCATTGTATCTGTGTTGACTGTTGCCAGGTCTCAGGATGATTGACAAGTCTCAGGATCATTGTATCTGTGTTGACTGTTGCCAGGTCTCAGGATCATTGCATCTGTGTTGACTGTTGCCAGGTCTCAGGATGATTGACAAGTCTCAGGATCATTGTATCTGTGTTGACTGTTGCCAGGTCTCAGGATGATTGTCAGGTCTCAGGATCATTGTATCTGTGTTGACTGTTGCCAGGTCTCAGGATCATTGTATCTGTGTTGACTGTTGCCAGGTCTCAGGATCATTGTATCTGTGGTGACTGTTGCCAGGTATCAGGATGATTGCCAGGTCTCAGGATCATTGTATCTGTGTTGACTGTTGCCAGGTCTCAGGATGATTACCAGGTCTCAGGATCATTGTATCTGTGTTGACTGTTGCCAGGTCTCAGGATCACTGTATCTGTGGTGACTGTTGCCAGGTCTCAGGATCACTGTATCTGTGTTGACTGTTGCCAGGTCTCAGGATCACTGTATCTGTGTTGACTGTTGCCAGGTCTCAGGATCACTGTATCTGTGTTGACTGTTGCCAGGTCTCAGGATGATTGACAAGTCTCAGGATCACTGTATCTGTGTTGACTGTTGCCAGGTCTCAGGATCACTGTATCTGGGTTGACTGTTGCCAGGTCTCAGGATCATTGTATCTGTGTTGACTGTTGCCAGGTCTCAGGATGATTACCAGGTCTCAGGATCATTGTATCTGTGTTGACTGTTGCCAGGTCTCAGGATGATTGTATCTGTGTTGACTGTTGCCAGGTCTCAGGATCATTGTATCTGTGTTGACTGTTGCCAGGTCTCAGGATCATTGTATCTGTGTTGACTGTTGCCAGGTCTCAGGATTATTGTATCTGTGTTGACTGTTGCCAGGTCTCAGGATGATTTCCAGGTCTCAGGATCACTGTATCTGTGTTGACTGTTACCAGGTCTCAGGATCATTGTATCTGTGTTGACTGTTGCCAGGTCTCAGGATGATTGACAAGTCTCAGGATCATTGCATCTGTGTTGACTGTTACCAGGTCTCAGGATCATTGTATCTGTGTTGACTGTTGCCAGGTCTCAGGATCATTGTATCTGTGTTGACTGTTGCCAGGTCTCAGGATGATTGCCAGGTCTCAGGATCACTGTATCTGTGTTGACTGTTACCAGGTCTCAGGATCATTGTATCTGTGTTGACTGTTGCCAGGTCTCAGGATGATTGCCAGGTCTCAGGATCACTGTATCTGTGGTGACTGTTGTCAGGTCTCAGGATCACTGTATCTGTGTTGACTGTTACCAGGTCTCAGGATCATTGTATCTGTGTTGACTGTTGCCAGGTCTCAGGATGATTGCCAGGTCTCAGGATCACTGTATCTGTGGTGACTGTTGTCAGGTCTCAGGATCACTGTATCTGTGTTGACTGTTGCCAGGTCTCAGGATCACTGTATCTGTGTTGACTGTTGCCAGGTCTCAGGATCACTGTATCTGTGTTGACTGTTGCCAGGTCTCAGGATGATTGCCAGGTCTCAGGATCACTGTATCTGTGTTGACTGTTACCAGGTCTCAGGATCATTGTATCTGTGTTGACTGTTACCAGGTCTCAGGATCATTGTATCTGTGTTGACTGTTACCAGGTCTCAGGATCATTGTATCTGTGTTGACTGTTGCCAGGTCTCAGGATGATTGACAAGTCTCAGGATCATTGTATCTGTGTTGACTGTTGCCAGGTATCAGGATGATTGACAAGTCTCAGGATCATTGTATCTGTGTTGACTGTTGCCAGGTCTCAGGATGATTGACAAGTCTCAGGATCATTGTATCTGTGTTGACTGTTGCCAGGTCTCAGGATCACTGTATCTGTGTTGACTGTTGCCAGGTCTCAGGATCATTGTATCTGTTGTGACTGTTGCCAGGTCTCAGGATCATTGTATCTGTGTTGACTGTTGCTAGGTCTCAGGATGATTACCAGGTCTCAGGATCACTGTATCTGTGTTGACTGTTGCCAGGTCTCAGGATTATTGTATCTGTGTTGACTGTTGCCAGGTCTCAGGATGATTACCAGGTCTCAGGATCATTGTATCTGTGTTGACTGTTGCCAGGTCTCAGGATCATTGTATCTGTGTTGACGGTTGCCAGGTCTCAGGATGATTGACAAGTCTCAGGATCATTGTATCTGTGTTGACTGTTGCCAGGTCTCAGGATCACTGTATCTGTGTTGACTGTTGCCAGGTCTCAGGATGATTGACAAGTCTCAGGATCATTGTATCTGTGTTGACTGTTGCCAGGTCTCAGGATCATTGTATCTGTGGTGACTGTTGCCAGGTCTCAGGATCACTGTATCTGTGTTGACTGTTGCCAGGTCTCAGGATGATTACCAGGTCTCAGGATCATTGTATCTGTGTTGACTGTTGCCAGGTCTCAGGATCATTGTATCTGTGGTGACTGTTGCCAGGTCTCAGGATCACTGTATCTGGGTTGACTGTTGCCAGGTCTCAGGATCATTGTATCTGTGTTGACTGTTGCCAGGTCTCAGGATGATTACCAGGTCTCAGGATCATTGTATCTGTGTTGACTGTTGCCAGGTCTCAGGATCATTGTATCTGTGTTGACTGTTGCCAGGTCTCAGGATCATTGTATCTGTGTTGACTGTTGCCAGGTTTCAGGATGATTGACAAGTCTCAGGATCATTGTATCTGTGTTGACTGTTGCCAGGTCTCAGGATGATTACCAGGTCTCAGGATCATTGTATCTGTGTTGACTGTTGCCAGGTCTCAGGATCACTGTATCTGTGTTGACTGTTGCCAAGTCTCAGGATCATTGTATCTGTGTTGACTGTTGCCAGGTCTCAGGATGATTGCCAGGTCTCAGGATCATTGTATCTGTGTTGACTGTTGCCAGGTCTCAGGATGAGGACATCCGTCTGGTGTCCGAGGATGAGTTTTACCGCGATGCTCCGGACGATATCAGTCAGCCGGTGAGAACGGCGGCCGGCTCAGCTTCCCCTCCCCATATCCTCTCTCCTTCCAGCATCTGTTTGTATGTGGCTGTAATTCAAGAACACCCACTTCGACTTCTACTATTCATTTTTTTTAATAGGCTCCCATTGTCCGCTGGATTTGACATTCTGGTTGAATGAAGTCTGTTGCGAAGGTGATAAATGTCCCGTTATTTTATTTAACTTGTGTGCAAAATATTGATGGGTGACGCTGACGGCGCGCCCGAAACCATAAATAATCATGTAATTTGCACCCATTTTGCAGAAAATAAAACAAGTGCGATGGTGCTCTAACCTATTTCATTGTCACAGCCGCCCTGTATTAAAGTATCGCAGTCCTGCCCAAACCCCTTGTCTCAGCGCTGGCCTGACCCAGTGACCCAGTGACCCAGTGACCCAGTGACCCAGTGACCCATGTCCCGTCTCGCCGCCCCCCCCCGTTCCGCAGTCCGTGACTCGGGAGCACGCCCACCGACGCCATCTGGCTCGGCTGGACTGGGAGCTGGAGCAGCGCCGCCTGCTGGCCGCCGACTGCCAGAAGCTGGACGGCGACAAACGCCGCATCAGCCAGCGGATCTCACAGCAGCGCCGGCGGCTCACCGACCTGGCGCCGCAGCTGGACACCATACTGCAGGTACACGCGTCATACACTGCGCCATACCGCCATACCTGCCGCCACACCGCCATACTGCAGGTACACACGTCATACACTGTGTCATACCGCCATACCCGCCGCCACACCGCCATACTGCAGGTACACACGTCATACACTGCGCCATACTGCAGGTACACACGTCATACACTGCGCCATACTGCAGGTACACACGTCATACACTGCGCCATACTGCAGGTACACACATACACTGTGCCATACTGCAGGTACACACGTCATACACTGTCATACCGCCATACCTGCCGCCACACCGCCATACTGCAGGTACACACGTCATACACTGTCATACCGCCATACCTGCCGCCACACCGCCATACTGCAGGTACACACGTCATACACTGTCATACCGCCATACCTGCCGCCACACCGCCATACTGCAGGTACACACGTCATACACTGTCATACCGCCATACCTGCCGCCACACCGCCATACTGCAGGTGCACACGTCATACACTGTCATACCGCCATACCCGCCGCCACACCGCCATACTGCAGGTACACACGTCATACACTGCGCCATACTGCAGGTGCACACGTCATACACTGTCATACTGCAGGTACACGCGTCATACACTGCGCCATACTGCAGGTGCACACGTCATATACCGCCATACTGCAGGTACACACGTCATACACTGCGCCATACTGCAGGTACACACGTCATACACTGCGCCATACTGCAGGTACACACGTCATACACTGCGCCATACTGCAGGTACACACGTCATACACTGTGTCATACTGCAGGTACACGCGTCATACACTGCGCCATACTGCAGGTGCACACGTCATACACTGTCATACTGCAGGTACACACATACACTGTGCCATACTGCAGGTACACACGTCATACACTGCGCCATACTGCAGGTGCACACGTCATACACTGTCATACTGCAGGTACACACATACACTGTGCCATACTGCAGGTACACACGTCATACACTGTGTCATACCGCCATACCTGCCGCCACACCGCCATACTGCAGGTACACGCGTCATACACTGTCATACCGCCATACCTGCCGCCACACCGCCATACTGCAGGTACACACGTCATACACTGCGCCATACTGCAGGTGCACACGTCATACACTGTCATACTGCAGGTACACACATACACTGTGCCATACTGCAGGTACACACGTCATACACTGCGCCATACTGCAGGTGCACACGTCATACACTGTCATACTGCAGGTACACACATACACTGTGCCATACTGCAGGTACACACGTCATACACTGTGTCATGCCGCCATACCTGCCGCCACACCGCCATACTGCAGGTACACGCGTCATACACTGTCATACCGCCATACCTGCCGCCACACCGCCATACTGCAGGTACACACGTCATACACTGCGCCATACTGCAGGTGCACACGTCATACACTGTCATACTGCAGGTACACACATACACTGTGCCATACTGCAGGTACACACGTCATACACTGTGTCATACCGCCATACCTGCCGCCACACCGCCATACTGCAGGTACACGCGTCATACACTGTCATACCGCCATACCTGCCGCCACACCGCCATACTGCAGGTACACACGTCATACACTGTCATACTGCAGGTACACACATACACTGCGCCATACTGCAGGTACACACGTCATACACTGTGTCATACCGCCATACCCGCCGCCACACCGCCATACTGCAGGTACACACGTCATACACTGCGCCATACTGCAGGTGCACACGTCATACACTGTCATACTGCAGGTACACACACACTGTGCCATACTGCAGGTGCACACGTCATACACTGTCATACTGCAGGTACACACATACACTGTGCCATACTGCAGGTGCACACGTCATACACTGTCATACTGCAGGTACACACGTCATACACTGTGTCATACCGCCATACCTGCCGCCACACCGCCATACTGCAGGTACACACGTCATACACTGCGCCATACTGCAGGTGCACACGTCATACACTGTCATACTGCAGGTACACACATACACTGTGCCATACTGCAGGTGCACACGTCATACACTGTGTCATACCGCCATACCTGCCGCCACACCGCCATACTGCAGGTACACGCGTCATACACTGTCATACCGCCATACCTGCCGCCACACCGCCATACTGCAGGTACACACACACTGCGTCATACCCTGCCTCATATCGCCATACCGCTGCCATACCGCCATACCGCCATACAGCCATACCGCCATACCCCGCTGTCATACCGCCATACCGCCATACCGCCATACCGCCATACCCCGCCGTCATACCGCCATACCCCGCCGTCATACCGCAATACCCCACCGCCATACCGCCATACCCCACCGCCATACCGCCATACCCCGCCGTCCTACCGCCATACCCCGCCGTCATACAGCCATACCGCCATACCGCCATACCGCCATACCGCCATACCGCCATACCCCGCCGCCATACCGCCATACCTCGTCGCCATACCGCCATACCCCGCCGTCATACCGCCATACCGCCATACCCCGCCGTCATACAGCCATACCCCGCCGCCATACCGCCATACCCCGCCGTCATACAGCCATACCCCGCCGTCATACAGCCATACCGCCATACCCCGCCGCCATACCGCCATACCCCGCCGTCATACAGCCATACCCCGCCGTCATACCGCCATACCCCACCGCCATACCGCCATACCCAGCCGTCATACCGCCATACCGCCATACCGCCATACCGCCATACCCCGCCGTCATACCGCCATACCCCGCCGTCATACCGCCATACCCCGCCGTCATACAGCCATACCCCGCCGTCATACCGCCATACCGCCATACCGCCATACCCCGCCGTCATACCGCCATATCGCCGCTTAGGGTGGTCCGAAATGTAACACATATCTCCGATACAACGGGAACCGTGTTTTTGTGTGTGTGTAAAATAGACGATCAGCGTCAGACCAGGTCGTAGAAAGCTAGGGAAAAGGCACTTAGAATGCTGGGGGCCATTAACAGAAATGTGTCCTACAAAAGTGAAGAGGTAATAACAAAACTATTGTGCATACGTTAGACCACATTTGGAGTATTGTGTGCAAGCCTGGTCTCCAACATATGAGAAAGATTGCTGGTTGTTAGAAAGAGTTAAAAAAGGGCAACACAAATGTTAAATTGTCTTAGTAGTTTACCTTTATGAAGATAGATTAAATAAATTGGGTATGTTTTCACTTAGATATAGAAGGCTAAGAGGAGATCTAATTGAATTCTTCAAATTTGTAAATGGTCAGTATTCTGGATATTTAAGGGGAATGTTCGAGTTCAATAGGGCAAATCGAGGTAGAGGTCATCAGCATAAACTCATGAAACAAAGTAGGACTAGGCTATGACAGTCATTTTTTCAGTAGAAGTTTTTCAGTTTTTCAGTAGGACATTAAAATATGTTACCATGGGATGTCGCCGCTGCAGTGACACTTGCTTCCTTCAAAATTAGATGATATAAATAACTTACGGAAAATGGATTAGTTCATAAATACTCGTGGGATTAAACTTCTTTTAGGCAGGTAGAGTAAGGTGATTTGAAGAGGCGAGACTGGTGGAGGGGGAGGGTGGTGGGGTATGTGCAACCTCGGATGGGGCCCATAGGCTCTTTGTTGCACTTTTCTTTTATGCCGTTTATTTTAGGTCTTTTCCCATTGCTCCTTGCGAGAGCTTTCCAAATTGGTGCGGCAATCGATATTTTGAATAATATTTCCTTTGCCGAAAATGGATTGAAGTTCGGCCGATTTTAGCCAAATTAGCGATTTTGTATCATTTTGGCTACTTATTTACGGGTTGCAATTTCCAGTGCAATGCGCCGAATTTGTTGCTTTCTGCGTAGAAAAGGATCGATAATCACATTGGGAAGTGTATTGACATCCAACCCTACGGACAGACTAAGATCGTGCATATATCATAGGACCTATATACCACCATAGATACTAGGTAAATCACAATCCAATATCACACACCGATAGCCCTGGGAGAGGAGCTTCACGTCCTGCTGTGCCACTTGCCAGTGCACCGAGGGCACCAGGTGGCCTCGAATCCGGAGGTGAGGGTCCTCTTGTTGAAGTCGGGGGACTTCTGTCGGTGCAGCTCCACCCCCGCAGGAGGAACTCATGGCATATTGAAATGTGCAATAATTGCGCGGCCACGTGAACGTCGTCGGTGAGGAATCCAACTAGAATCCATAACTACGGCGTACCATATTTAATCAACACCGGACCACTGCATGCAGTGGTCAGTGCACTGACGTGGAAACGTTAGTCACGAATTGTCGTGCAGACATTGTCATAGCAACGACTTTCTATATAAATCAATATCAGCAGGACGGATTGTGTTTAGAAGAACAGCAATCTTTATGTTGAGAAAGATTGTGTCAGCAATCTTTCTCGCCTTAATAATCTGACGAATCGTACCGGCTTCTACCAAGTTTCATCTGATTTTTTAAAAGTAGTCAGGATTTAATCAAATAAAAAACCCGAAGATATGGATGTTGTTCAGAATTGTTTACTTCATACGAAACCATCCTCGCAATTTTCGAAATCCGGAATTTTGTATTTTCACAATCCTGACGACCATGCATAATGGCCGCCCGAACATGTTGCCGAAAAATGGATTTAAGGTAGTCAGGAATTAATAAAATCCAAAAACCGAAGACAGACAAGTTGTTCAGAATTGCTTACTACACTTCGCAATTTTCGAAATCCGGAATTTGTGCATTTGTACGCTGCTGACGACCATGCCTACTGTGCATCGGAGGTGCGGCGTGTTGACACTGTGCCGCCGTGTCGCCGTCAGACCACACGGCCGCTGCAGCAGGAGCTGTCTCTGCCGCTGGACCAGCGGCGGCAGCAGCACCGGCTGGCCAGCCTGCTGCCCCGGCCTCTCTACCTGCTCTACGAGCAGACGGCCGCCTACGGAGAGGCATGCGGTAAGTACACGATACACATCCCTTTCACCGTATGTGCAAATGTCATCCCTAAATAATTTTTTGCAATGGCAAATGTCATAAATATGACATCTCCGACCAGGCGCCGAGCAGTGTCGATGCTGTTCACCTGTCACGATAAATCGCTATATCTGTAATATCTCAAGAACTGATGCTGTTCACCTGTCACGATAAATCGCTATATCTGTAATATCTCAAGAACTGATGCTGTTCACCTGTCACGATAAATCGCTATATCTGTAATATCTCAAGAACTGATGCTGTTCACCTGTCACGATAAATCGCTATATCTGTAATATCTCAAGAACTGATGCTGTTCACCTGTCACGATAAATCGCTATATCTGTAATATCTCAAGATCTGATGCTGTTCACCTGTCACGATAAATCGCTATATCTGTAATATCTCAAGAACTGATGCTGTTCACCTGTCACGATAAATCGCTATATCTGTAATATCTCAAGACTTATATAATGAATAGGCACACGGAAACCTTCGGAATACATGATGCATATCATGGTTATGTTCTAGTAAACTTTGTATGCGAAGGCAGAACATTGTAGGCGAAGGTAGGACAAAAAGGGATCTGTATACAGATAATACTATTGATTTACTGCAAGGTAACTTAATAACTGTTTTACTGAAGATCACTCTGAGCCTGAGTTGAAGAAGCCGGGGTCTGTATTGCGTTGCGACGACTCTGTTACCATGGTTACCGCCATATAGCTTGAGTAGTTGAGGCGCCCTTAAGCCTAAATCATCATCATTACCATGGTTACCTTTCTGGCAACACAAATTACCAAATATAATATGAATAGAAATATAATTTGTGCTATTTCAGTTTAATCGGTTTGTGAATGGTCTGTGACCGAAAATGTATCCAATAAAATTACTTGTTAAGATTTGTAATAAAACCACGAGGAAATGTCATTTTTCAATTAATATTTTATACTTAACCACATGTTCCTCGCACGAGCACTGACAAACATTAACCAGAAACACGTTTGTGTAAAACGGAACAGCTCTATATCTGCATTGTCCTGATGAGAGCGTATGTGCCGTGTTTTTCAGACTCGACTATCAGTGCCACCATCTGCGGCAACGAGGAGGAGGCTCTGTCTCTGAAGCAGGCCGACCAGCGGCAGTCGGGAGATGAGTCCGATTCGGATCAGGAAGGCGAGGTAAGTCAGGCTCTGTGAGAGGGGCGGGCAGGCTGAGGCTTCCAGCGGACCAGCGGGGGTCGGATCAGGAAGGCGAGGTAAGTCAGGCTCTGTGAGAGGGGCGGGCAGGCTGAGGCTTCCAGCGGACCAGCGGGGGTCGGATCAGGAAGGCGAGGTAAGTCAGGCTCTGTGAGAGGGACGGGCAGGCTGAGGCTTCCAGCGGACCAGCGGGGGTCGGATCGGGAAGGCGAGGTCAGTCAGGCTCTGTGAGAGGGGCGGGCAGGCTGAGGCTTCCAGCGGACCAGCGGGGGTCGGATCAGGAAGGCGAGGTCAGTCAGGCTCTGTGAGAGGGGCGGGCAGGCTGAGGCTTCCAGCGGACCAGCGGGGGTCGGATCAGGAAGGCGAGGTAAGTCAGGCTCTGTGAGAGGGGCGGGCAGGCTGAGGCTTCCAGCGGACCAGCGGGGGTCGGATCAGGAAGGCGAGGTCAGTCAGGCCCTGTGAGAGGGGCGGGCAGGCTGAGGCTTCCAGCGGACCAGCGGGGGTCGGATCAGGAAGGCGAGGTCAGTCAGGCTCTGTGAGAGGGGCGGGCAGGCTGAGGCTTCCAGCGGACCAGCGGGGGTCGGATCAGGAAGGCGAGGTCAGTCAGGCTCTGTGAGAGGGGCGGACAGGCTGAGGCTTCCAGCGGACCAGCGGGGGTCGGATCAGGAAGGCGAGGTCAGTCAGTCAAGCTGTATGAGGGGGGTCAATCAGACTCGTGAGAGGCAAGCGATAACAGTTTTCCTCGCTTTCACCGGGCCGCTGCTGCGGGGCTTGGGAAGCCTCTCAGAGGCGGCCAGCCACCTGTGCTTTCCGACAAGTAGGGGCCTAATATCTAGCTGGGCGAATATCAATCAGGTGGGTGCCGGATGACCGGCATGGTCAGAACACCCTAAAGTGCGCCAAGTATCAGACAGCAATCGGTTTTACTGGTTCCCAGGAGCGGCAGGTTATACATGTGTGCGGTTTCCGGGTCTCAGGTGCACAACTCAGTCTTGTTTAATTATTTTGTCCAGGTCGTAACAAATAATCGAATATTTTCCTTTGTTTTGCTTTGCTTTTTTTCGCGTTCCAAATGTTTTTTTTTGCGGTCAAGATTACCGTGGCACAGTTCTTGATTAACATAAAGATGGAATTATTGAACTGCAACACGAAAGCTTCCGCTTTAAACATTTTTAACTGGTATTGAGCACAGATTTGTGAGGTGGCACAGTTTCTGATACGTGTTTCCCCATCGATTGTAGCGGTCTCACTCGGGGCCTATATTGGCCCTTTACAGCAGCAGCACGAATAGCTGCAGTTTGTTTCTTTTCCTTGCCGATACCAGAACGCTACCTGCTGCCAATCCAGCTATATCGCGCCCTTAGCCCCCAATCATCATCATAAGCCGGCGTATGGTCGAGAACAGCAGCCTGTATCAGTGAAGCGTAAACAGCAGCCTGTATCAGTGTAGCGTAAACAGCAGCCTGTATCAGTGTAGCGTAAACAGCAGCCTGTATCAGTGAAGCGTAAACAGCAGCCTGTATCAGTGTAGCGTAAACAGCAGCCTGTATCAGTGTAGCGTAAACAGCAGCCTGTATCAGTGAAGCGTAAACAGCAGCCTGTATCAGTGTAGCGTAAGCAGCAGCCTGTATCAGTGTAGCGTAAACAGCAGCCTGTATCAGTGTAGCGTAAGCAGCAGCCTGTATCAGTGTAGCGTAAACAGCAGCCTGTATCAGTGTAGCGTAAACAGCAGCCTGTATCAGTGTAGCGTAAACATAGCTCAGCTCGACCCGCCTCTGCTAGGTTCGGCCCGGGCTGCGTCATACAGAGTAGGCGGGGAGCCGGCAACGGCCACTGACTGCCGGTGCATTATAATCCGCTGCTCTCCGGCCGCTCTCCGGCCGCTCTCCGGCCGCTCTCCGGCCGCTCTCCGCTCTCCGGCCGCTCTCCGGCCGCTCTCCGGCCGCTCTCCGGCCGCTCTCCGCTCTCCGGCCGCTCTCCGGCCGCTCTCCGCTCTCCGGCCGCTCTCCGGCCGCTCTCCGGCCGCTCTCCGGCCGCTCTCCGACCGCTCTCCGGCCGCTCTCCGCTCTCCGGCCGCTCTCCGCTCTCCGGCCGCTCTCCGGCCGCTCTCCGGCCGCTCTCCGGCCGCTCTCCGGCCGCTCTCCGCTCTCTGGCCGCTCTCCGGCCGCTCTCCGGCCGCTCTCTGGCCACTCTCTGGCCGCTCTCCGGCCGCTCTCCGGCCGCTCTCCGGCCGCTCTCCGCTCTCCGGCCGCTCTCCGGCCGCTCTCCGCTCTCCGGCCGCTCTCCGCTCTCCGGCCGCTCTCCGCTCTCCGGCCGCTCTCCGGCCGCTCTCCGGCCGCTCTCCGGCCGCTCTCCGGCCGCTCTCTGGCCGCTCTCCGGCCGCTCTCCGGCCGCTCTCTGGCCGCTCTCCGGCCGCTCTCCGCTCTCCGGCCGCTCTCCGGCCGCTCTCCGGCCGCTCTCCGCTCTCCGGCCGCTCTCCGGCCGCTCTCCGGCCGCTCTCCGGCCGCTCTCCGGCCGCTCTCCGGCCGCTCTCCGGCCGCTCTCCGGCCGCTCTCCGGCCGCTCTCCGCTCTCCGGCCGCTCTCCGCTCTCCGGCCGCTCTCCGGCCGCTCTCCGGCCGCTCTCCGGCCGCTCTCCGGCCGCTCTCCGGCCGTTCTCCGCTCTCCGGCCGCTCTCCGGCCGCTCTCCGCTCTCCGGCCGCTCTCCGGCCGCTCTCCGCTCTCCGGCCGCTCTCCGGCCGCTCTCCGGCCGCTCTCCGGCCGCTCTCCGGCCGCTCTCCGCTCTCCGGCCGCTCTCCGGCCGCTCTCCGGCCGCTCTCCGGCCGCTCTCCGCTCTCCGGCCGCTCTCCGGCCGCTCTCCGGCCGCTCTCCGGCCGCTCTCCGGCCGCTCTCCGGCCGCTCTCCGCTCTCCGGCCGCTCTCCGGCCGCTCTCCGGCCGCTCTCCGGCCGCTCTCTGGCCGCTCTCCGGCCGCTCTCCGCTCTCCGGCCGCTCTCCGGCCGCTCTCCGCTCTCCGGCCGCTCTCCGGCCGCTCTCCGGCCGCTCTCCGGCCGCTCTCCGGCCGCTCTCCGGCCGCTCTCCGGCCGCTCTCCGGCCGCTCTCCGCTCTCCGGCCGCTCTCCGGCCGCTCTCCGCTCTCCGGCCGCTCTCCGGCCGCTCTCCGGCCGCTCTCCGGCCGCTCTCCGCTCTCCGGCCGCTCTCCGGCCGCTCTCCGGCCGCTCTCCGGCCGCTCTCCGGCCGCTCTCCGGCCGCTCTCCGGCCGCTCTCCGGCCGCTCTCCGGCCGCTCTCCGGCCGCTCTCCGGCCGCTCTCCGGCCGCTCTCCGCTCTCCGCTCTCCGGCCGCTCTCCGCTCTCCGGCCGCTCTCCGCTCTCCGGCCGCTCTCCGCTCTCCGCTCTCCGGCCGCTCTCCGCTCTCCGGCCGCTCTCCGCTCTCCGGCCGCTCTCCGCTCTCCGGCCGCTCTCCGGCCGCTCTCCGGCTGCTCTCCGGCTGCTCTCCGGCCGCTCTCCGCTCTCCGGCCGCTCTCCGGCCGCTCTCCGGCTGCTCTCCGGTCGCTCTCCGGCCGCTCTCCGCTCTCCGGCCTCTCTCCGGCCGCTCTCCGGATGCTCTCCGGCCGCTCTCCGCTCTCCGGCCGCTTTCCGGCCGCTCTCCGCTCTCCGGCCGCTCTCCGGCCGCTCTCCGCTCTCCGGCCGCTCTCCGGCCGCTCTCCGGCCGCTCTCCGGCCGCTCTCCGGCTGCTCTCCGGCCGCTCTCCGCTCTCCGGCCGCTCTCCGGCCGCTCTCCGGCCGCTCTCCGGCTGCTCTCCGGCCGCTCTCCGGCCGCTCTCCGCTCTCCGGCCGCTCTCCGCTCTCCGGCCGCTCTCCGCTCTCCGGCCGCTCTCCGGCCGCTCTCCGGCTGCTCTCCGGCCGCTCTCCGCTCTCCGGCCGCTCTCCGGCCGCTCTCCGCTCTCCTGCCGCTCTCCGGCCGCTCTCCGGCTGCTCTCCGGCCGCTCTCCGCTCTCCGGCCGCTCTCCGGCCGCTCTCCGGCCGCTCTCCGCTCTCCGGCCGCTCTCCGGCCGCTCTCCGGCCGCTCTCCGGCCGCTCTCCGCTCGCTCTCCGCTCCTCGTGGCCTCTCCCCGTTTGACCGCGTGGTGTACATATCACCGCTAATGATATGATATGATCCCCGCTAATGATGCCTGTCCGCCTGTCCAGAGCCTTGTTCACGACCTCCTGTTGACGGGCTGCCCACGGCTGCCCAAAACGGCAGCACACACCAACCTACGTTATCGCCGGCGAGTACTACTTGAACACAAATGCTGTCGATTCACGATACATATCTGGCGTACTTGTTACGATACATTTGCTCCTACAGCTAGGTAAGTAGCAGAGCTTATGGTACCTAATACCAACATAAACAGCAAACTAAAATTATCGCAGACTTACTCCATATCCATCTTCGCTTCTTCAAGTTTTTCGCTTGGAGGTCGTTGGTTGTTTATCGACGCTTCACGTTTGAACATTGCCGCGTGCGCCAATTTGTATTATCTGCTGCCCGCCTGACGCGATTTTCCGGCAGCAGCGACAGCAGGAGGCAGCAGCGGTATGACGTCATACACCGTATCGCTCCCCACATACCATTCCCCCACTGGTCCACGCTGATTGGTCGATACGTTTTGACAGCAGTAGGCAGCAACAGTCAGACCGTCAGCAGGCGTCGCGAACAAGGCTCAGCACCGCCTGTCTAGCACCGCCTGTCCAGCGCTAATGCGCCCCGCCTACAGCAGTGCACTACCGGGACATTCCTGAGCGAGTGTGCTGGTCGCTGAGGGTGGGTGTGACGGCATTCAGGTCACGTGCAGACCAATAGTGCTGGATCCCGTTAGGTTAGGTTAGTGTTGCTGGTCGCTGAGGGTGGGTGTGACGGCATTCAGGTCACGTGGCGACCAATAGTGCTGGATCCCGTTAGGTTAGGTTAGGTTAGTGTTGCTGGTCGCTGAGGGTGGGTGTGACGGCATTCAGGTCACGTGCAGACCAATAGTGCTGGATCCCGTTAGGTTAGGTTAGTGTTGCTGGTCGCTGAGGGTGGGTGTGACGGCATTCAGGTCACGTGGCGACCAATAGTGCTGGATCCCGTTAGGTTAGGTTAGGTTAGTGTTGCTGGTCGCTGAGGGTGGGTGTGACGGCATTCAGGTCACGTGCAGACCAATAGTGCTGGATCCCGTTAGGTTAGGTTAGGTTAGTGTTGCTGGTCGCTGAGGGTGGGTGTGACGGCATTCAGGTCACGTGCAGACCAATAGTGCTGGATCCCGTTAGGTTAGGTTAGTGTTGCTGGTCGCTGAGGGTGGGTGTGACGGCATTCAGGTCACGTGCCGACCAATAGTGCTGGATCCCGTTAGGTTAGGTTAGTGTTGCTGGTCGCTGAGGGTGGGTGTGACGGCATTCAGGTCACGTGCCGACCAATAGTGCTGGATCCCGTTAGGTTAGGTTAGTGTTGCTGGTCGCTGAGGGTGGGTGTGACGGCATTCAGGTCACGTGCAGACCAATAGTGCTGGATCCCGTTAGGTTAGGTTAGGTTAGTGTGCTGGTCGCTGAGGGTGGGTGTGACGGCATTCAGGTCACGTGCAGACCAATAGTGCTGGATCCCGTTAGGTTAGGTTAGTGTTGCTGGTCGCTGAGGGTGGGTGTGACGGCATTCAGGTCACGTGCAGACCAATAGTGCTGGATCCCGTTAGGTTAGGTTAGGTTAGTGTGCTGGTCGCTGAGGGTGGGTGTGACGGCATTCAGGTCACGTGCCGACCAATAGTGCTGGATGATTCCGGCGCTGTTGTCCGCCTTAGTGTTCTGTGATTGGGTAGAAACGGGATCGCAAGATGGGTTTTTACTTATGACTGTGAGCCCACACCGTTCCAGCGGTTGCTTTAAACATTGAACGCTACTTGACGAGGACGTTTGAACATTCGCTCAGTCTAAATCGAAAACTACTTATCGCATGACAAAATCAAAGACATTCAGTTGGAAATACGGCAGTCGCTGGTAATCAACAATGCATGTTATGGGGGTCAAATGTAGACAATTTTGCTAGGAACTTTGGAATATATTTGCAAATACAGGGCTTCATATGAATGTTACATGATACATCCATATGAAATCGGACTTTAAAGTCTGAGTAATTCGTAATCGACACTTCGACACTTGCCCTGTATCAGAGCCTGAGTAAATTTGTGATCACCGAGTCGGATTCAATGACACACATCACTCCGCAGCGCCATCCGTGACGTGTGTGTTAAATAATTGTCAAATCGCCATCATGTCAGTGTGTTAAATCAACGGCTACTGTCGTTACATTTTTATGAGTTCGAAATGCTAATAGGTGTGGGCTCCCGTGGGTTTCGCTTTTAAACATTACATGCTGTGGGTCAGTGAAGATGTTTCAAGCAGGTTGCGTGTAGGCTATAGCCAGGGGCGTCGCCACGGGGGGCTCCCTCCCAGAACCGCTCCACCCCCTCCAAATTAGCAGGATTTTAACATAAGCCCTATATGAGTGTGTGTGTGTGGGGGGGGGGGGGGGGCGGGTGGCAAACACCTGACTGCTCCCCCCCCCCCCCCTCAATCACCTGGCTGCCATCCACTCAGTTGTCGTCATTTATGTCATTTATCGTCATTTATCGTCATTTATCGTCATTTATCGTCATTTATCGTCATTTATCGTCATTTATCGTCATTTATCGTCATTTATCGTCGTGGTCTCACGCTGACCCAGCAACAACTTTTTTTCGACGGACTTATTGTGCGCGCTATAATCGATACCATGTGTGTTCGTTAATTCCAGCCATCGTCAGCATTGTGTCAAGTGGCGAAGTATATGCCTTTCTTCCTGGGATATACCCATTTTATATGCATTTCTTCCTGGGATATACCCATTTTTGCAACGAGAGCTTAATATCGATTGTATATTTATCACACATGTCACGCGCATTTTCGCCGCACCCCGAAACGATACATAAAGGCAGATTGGTGGGGCGGAAAAGTTTCAAGTGCTCGTTTCTCGTCTGTGCACATGGATGGTGTATGTGGAACGGTTCAACCACGTCTGTTTGGATCGTTCAGAGGAGCTGCAGGAGTGTGGGTGCACGCGCTCCTACTCTACATCCGCGCGCACAGGTCGCCGCAGTCGCTGATGTAGCATGCTAGTGGTGGGACGCGGTTCATGCAACAGAAGTTCTTGGAGGTATGTTGTCTGACGCATGAGCGATTTGCAAATGAACGCAAACACCATCGCTAAACACGATCATCTTTGTGAAATAAAGTAATGTGCGGTTTCTCAGTTTACAACAGCCAGAGGATTGTCCGGTACCTTTTTCACCGTTCTGCCCACACACCTATATAATCCTTTTTGCTCCTCCATTTAATTGAAGTTCGTTGGGAACTGCCTCAAGGCCTCTTGCCTCTTGCTTCTAGGCCTGTTTTGAAAGTGACGACCAATCGCAGCGAACCGCTGTTCGAATCCACTGTCACTGTCTGTCACTCACTTCTTCACTGGCACTGTCACTGTCACTTGCACCCCACTCCACTGTCACTGGCGTCATGTTCTGTCGGATGATCTTGGGACCCCGCCTACGTAACGATTATCCGTGGTGCCAGAGACCAGGTCAGACTCACTGTCGAATCACGCCCGATGATACGTTCTTGATTTGATCGGCGTCAGGGCGCGTTACTGTTCCAGTCGCACATTGGTCAGACATTCACTAGTCACTTAGACCAGTCGCACATTGGTCAGACATTCACTAGTCACTTGGACCAGTCGCACATTGGTCAGACATTCACTAGTCACTTAGACCAGTCGCACATTGGTCAGACATTCACTAGTCACTAGTCGCACATTGGTCAGACATTCACTAGTCACTAGTCGCTTAGACCAGTCGCACATTGGTCAGGCATTCACTAGTCACTTAGACCAGTCGCACATTGGTCAGACATTCACTAGCCAGTTAGACCAGTCGCACATTGGTCAGACATTCACTAGTCACTTAGACCAGTCGCACATTTGTCAGACATTCACTAGTCACTTAGACCAGTCGCACATTGGTCAGACATTCACTAGTCACTTAGACCAGTCGCACATTGGTCAGACATTCACTAGTCACTTAGACCAGTCGCACATTGGTCAGACATTCACTAGTCACTTGGACCAGTCGCACATTGGTCAGACATTCACTAGTCACTTGGACCAGTCGCACATTGGTCAGACATTCACTAGTCACTTGGACCAGTCGCACATTGGTCAGACATTCACTAGTCACTTAGACCAGTCGCACATTGGTCAGACATTCACTAGTCACTTGGACCAGTCGCACATTGGTCAGACATTCACTAGTCACTTGGACCAGTCGCACATTGGTCAGACATTCACTAGTCACTTGGACCAGTCGCACATTGGTCAGACATTCACTAGTCACTTGGACCAGTCGCACATTGGTCAGACATTCACTAGCCACTTGGACCAGTCGCACATTGGTCAGACATTCACTAGTCACTTGGACCAGTCGCACATTGGTCAGACATTCACTAGTCACTTAGACCAGTCGCACATTGGTCAGACATTCACTAGTCACTTGGACCAGTCGCACATTGTTCAGACATTCACTAGTCACTTGGACCAGTCGCACATTGGTCAGACATTCACTAGTCACTTGGACCAGTCGCACATTGGTCAGACATTCACTAGTCACTTGGACCAGTCGCACATTGGTCAGACATTCACTAGTCACTTGGACCAGTCGCACATTGGTCAGACATCACTAGCCACTTGGACCAGTCGCACATTGGTCAGACATTCACTAGTCACTTAGACCAGTCGCACATTGGTCAGACATTCACTAGTCACTTGGACCAGTCGCACATTGGTCAGACATTCACTAGTCACTAGTCGCTTAGACCAGTCGCACATTGGTCAGACATTCACTAGTCACTTGGACCAGTCGCACATTGGTCAGACATTCACTAGTCACTTGGACCAGTCGCACATTGGTCAGACATTCACTAGTCACTTGGACCAGTCGCACATTGGTCAGACATCACTAGTCACTAGTCGCTTAGACCAGTCGTGGTCTCAGACTCAGTATAGTTTCTTAGTGTGTTCTGTCTCGCAGTGCATGGTATCGTATTTAATGGATCTTGACATCTTGACATCTGCTCTGGGGTTCAGTTCAATGTTTGTACACAGCGATGGCGTCCTGTCCCATCTGATGCCTTGCGATTCAGGTCCTGCAAGATTCTGCAAGGATCTCACAGATCAAGTCTACGTAACTCTCTCCGTACGGACTCACCACCTCCGGATATCCTTCGGTGTCCGTCAATGGCCCGTGGTCCTGTCCGAACCGCACAGACACCACTGCCGACTGTCTTTTGGTGTGTTTCGGTGTCCGTCAGTGGCCCGTGGTCCTGTCCGAACCGCACAGACACCACTGCCGACCGTCCTTTGGTGTGTCTCGGTGTCCGTCAGTGGCCCGTGGTCCTGTCCGAACCGCACAGACACCACTGCCGACTGTCCTTTGGTGTGTCTCGGTGTCCGTCAGTGGCCCGTGGTCCTGTCCGAACCGCACAGACACCACTGCCGACTGTCCTTTGGTGTGTCTCGGTGTCCGCCAGTGACCCGTGGTCCTGTCCGAACCGCCCGTCATTGCTTGGACTCCTCTCCTCAAATGAGATCGAGCCTGATCTCGGCCTGTGCGCTGGGCGGCGGCTGGTCGGGCCGGCTGGCGACCCGTCGTCGGCAGTCGCACACCTGCTGCCGCCAGCTGCCGGCCAGCAGCAGCAGCAGGCACGGGTACAGCACGCCGTGTAGCAGCGTGATGTGCACGTGGTTGAGCAGCACCTTTTGCGACGGCGGCAGCGCGCTGGTGTTGATGGGCACCAGCAGCGTGTCGGCCAGCACCGTGAACAGCCCCAGCTGCGCCCAGCTGTATGCGGGGACGTAGTTGCGCGGCTTGACCGTGTCGCGAAGCCCGCTGCTGGCGCGCAGCAGCACCACGCAGCACACGAAGTTGAACGTGTTGATGCTGCTGTTGACGGCGAAGAGGACGCGCACGGACATGCGCTGCGGCATCGGCTCGCCGGTGCACAAGAAGTACGAGTTTGAGTGGAAGCCGAAGTGCGGTGCCACCGAAAAGCCGACGCCGGCGGCGGCCAGCAGCAGCCGGTTCTGCCAGCGGAGCCGGCGCTGCGTGACGAGCGCCGCCAGCACCGGGAACCGCGCGGCCACCACCTGCTGCAGACGACACAGGCTCACCAGGCAGTTGGCCGCCGACACCAGACCGACGCTGTTGATGCTGATGATGGACTCGATTCGGCAAGCGGTGTGCCGCAGCTGGGGCGGCCATGCGTATACGTGCTCGATGACGGCAGACCACATGTTGGAGAGCGTCATCAGCACCAGAGCGATCCGCAGCCGCGTCAGCAGGGTGTCGTCGATGGCGGAGCGGCAGGAGCGCTGGCGACGGGTCAGGTCCCGCGCGACGCCGACCAGTGGCGCGGCGCTGGCCGCAGCGAGAAACAGGTACACCGGCTGACGGCCCAGCAGCCAGATCGGCTCCGCTGCTGCTGCTGCTGCCGCTGCTGCTGCCGCTGCTGCTGTGTCTGTCGTGTTAGTGACAGAGGGCATGGTGCTCGCCCGCCGCCGCCGCTGCCGTCGCCGGCTCACCGACTGGTGGTTGGTCGGCGGAGGATGGTCGATTGGCGGCTGGAGATGAGGCGGACTAGCCGACTGCGCGCGGCGCCCAGAGGCGGCTGGAGATGAGGCGGACTGGCCGACTGCGCGCGGCTCCTTGAGGCGGACTGGAGAGGAGGCGGGTGAGGAGGCGGGAGAGGAGGCGGGAGAGGAGGCGGACTAGCCGACTGCGCGCGGCGCCCAGAGGAGGCGGGAGAGGAGGCGGGCAGGCCGACAGCGCGCGGCTCCCTGAGGCGGACTGGAGAGGAGGCGGGAGAGGAGGCGGGAGAGGAGGCGGGCAGGCCGACAGCGCGCGGCTCCCTGAGGCGGACTGGAGAGGAGGCGGGAGAGGAGGCGAGCAGGCAGACAGCGCGCGGCTCCCTGAGGCGGACTGGAGAGGAGGCGGGAGAGGAGGCGGGAGAGGAGGCGGGCAGGCCGACAGCGCGCGGCTCCCTGAGGCGGACTGGAGAGGAGGCGGGAGAGGAGGCGGGCAGGCCGACAGCGCGCGGCTCCCTGAGGCGGACTAGAGAGGAGGCGGGCTGACCGACTGCGCGCGGCGCCCGAAGGCGGCTCTCAGGTGTGGAGGCGGCCCTGACCGAGCTGGCACGTGGATCCATAGCACATGCCACACAGTGACTAACGGCAGTACAAAATACTATAATTACTTGTTATTGAAGGTCAGAGGAGACAACCCTCTTCGTTGAAGACGATTATCTGCCAGCCATCCAATCCACCTTCTCATTCAGTGAGATCCCTGAGTTGTCGGGACGATTCAGTCCACTGCGAGCTTGTCCCCCCTCCCCCACCCCATCCCACCCCATCCCACCCCATCCCACCCCATCCCACCCCATCCCACCCCACCACCCCATCCCACCCCATCCCACCCCATCCCACCCCATCCCTCGGGGTGTGAGGGGCTGCCCGCAAACTTTTGCAGGAGAGACTGCGAGTCGGCTGTCGCTGCGACATGCTCGGTGGCGGGAGTACCATTCTCGGTGGCGGGAGTACCATTATCGGTGGCGGGAGTACCATGCTCGGTGGCGGGAGACCATGTTCGGTGGCGGGAGTACCATGCTCGGTGGCGGGAGTACCATTCTCGGTAGCGGGAGTACCATGCTCGGTGGCGGGAGTACCATTCTCGGTGGCGGGAGTACCATTCTTGGTGGCGGGAGTACCATTCTCGGTGGAGGGAGTACCATGCTCGGTGGCATATATTTTTTTCTGGACATTAAAGTGGGTTCAAAGATGAGCCCACGCTCCGAAACTATGGGACCGATCTGGGTCATTTCTTCACTATTCGATCCGGCGTGGCCAAAAACGGTGCCGTTTTGGATGTTATACAGATGGTCCACTTTAAGTGGACCAAATTAGGCCAAAATCACCAACAACCGTTTTGGGCGGTTTTGGTCCAATTTGGTGCACTTAAATTGGGCCAAAATGAATAAGACTCAGAACAACACCGTTTTGAACCACGCCGGATCGAATGGTGAAGAAATGACCCAGATCGGTCCCACAATTTCGGAGCATAGGCTCGTAATGTCCAGAAAAAAATATATGCTGCTCTGTGGCGGGAGTAAGTTTCCGGGGGGGGGGGGGGGGGGGGATTGATGCGCGTACCTGAAGGGTTAAATTTTACGTCCCTGTTCTGCGCTCCGAGCTGGGCTGCGACTTGTAGAAGTGACAGGCCGTGCGTCCCGGACACAAGGACCTGTCCCCTAGTAACTAGTTTCCCTGGCGGTCCGGAGAGGCTGGTCGGGACGAGGGTTGCATCGTCATGCTGCTGGTCTTCTTTGGCCACTTGCACCAGGGCTTGCAGGTCCTGGCCTCCTGACCGAAGTACAGGTGGGCCCTGCAGACCTGGGGGCGCTGGTCAGAGTGGAATGGCTGGAGTCCTGTACGGTGGAATGGCTGTAGTCCTCGTGGCGCAGATGAGGTGACCGATCGGTGCTGTTGGTGTCCCCCTTGGCGTCCACTGAAGCAGGCACCTGTGGAGTTGTCCATCTGCTGCTGGTGCTGGGGCAGCAGGGGCTGAGCCGATGCGGCCATGCAGGCGGTCTGCAGAAAGGGCATCAGCTCGTCTGTCTGCCAGCTTGCCCAGCTGGTGGAGGGTGAGGTCCCGCTGTGCAGCCAGGACGGTGCCCGCGGTTGCTGGCAGAGACGACCAGCTTGTGGCGGACGAGGTCATCCCCCGCTCCTACCTTGCTGGCCAGCTCCTGCAGCTCCTTCACGTACAGGGATGGCCGCCCTGTCAGCTGCACCTTGATGCCCTGTCAGCTGCACCTTGAGATGAGCCGGTCGAAGATCTCCGGCTTACTGCGCTCGTACAGGTCCACCACTGCTTCTTACAGGGTGGTGAAGCTCTTGGAGCTGATGATGGAAGCGTCCAGCTTGGTGATGGTGGTGGCGGGTAGGTTGGCCAGCATGTGGTAAAATGTAGTCCTCTCGGTGACCACTCGGCCAGGTGGAACTGGGCTTCCATGATTGAGAACCACCCCCGGACTGCCTCCTCCATGACAGGTGGGGGTTTGATGCTCACATGGTGTGCGGCCTGCACGTGAGCAGGGGCACCGATTTCCTCATCAGAGGTGTCGGTGTTACCAAGTTCCTCACCAGCCATCATGAGCAGGGCTCAGGAACGAAAATCACAGGGAATATCAGTTAGGCAGGACAAAATCACGTCGGGGTCACCAGAATGTGGGACTGAGGCACCGGAAAGGTAAAAGGTTTGCCCTGTGGGGAACGGGCGGGAACTTGGGTGCTGGAAAGATGGTTAAAAAGGCAGAACAACAGGCGAAACAATAGTAAAAATACGGGAAAACAAAGGCCGCTCAATCAGTCAATCAGGTGATACTCAGCTCTGGATGATATGCCGTAAGCATATCATCCACTGCCGGCGCACAAAGACTTCACTCGCGGGCACAGGTGCCCTGTATTGAACCTCAAAAGCACCTCTGGCGTCATGGGTCAGGATCCTCCCTTTTATCACATCGGTATCTGTGCAGCGAGGTCGACAGGCTATTGGTGTATATAAGGCTATTCCTGATTGGTCGAGAGGCGAACCAATCAGTCGAGCCCATTACTGCTCATCGGTCTGACGGACCGGACTACAGTCACAGGTTCACAGGGTGGACGTTCGACGGTGGCTCCCTGCTAATGCTGACGCCATCAGGCCTGGCGCCAGTTCGGCGCAGTACTGCCCGGGCGGCGGCCGATGACTAGGCGTCGGCGGAAGCCGCTCAAGTCATGGTGTCAGCAGAGGCTGGGTGGAGGAAGTAAAGAGTAGATGAGATGGGCACGGAGTGACGGAGACGCAAAAGCCAGATTATGATATGGGCACAACATCTTAACCCGCGCACTGCAGGGGCTTTGCGCCGAACACGAACTGCAGGGGGTTGATTTCCCCCTGATATCTCGAAAACTACGCTACGTAGCGAGAAGCGGAAAACGGCATTTGATAGCTTGATACATGTTCTATCGAAAGTATTTCAGTATTGTTTTAGGTCAGGTCAAAATTGAGGTCACCAGAGGTCATCAAAGGTCAAATTTTCCAGTTTTTTCCTGTTTTAGGACATCGCTTCAGATATTCCCAGATATCTCAGAAACTATGCTAGTTAGAAACAAACGGAAAAAAGCAAACGCCAGCCAGTTAAATTTGCAATCGGTAAAGTGTCCTCAAATTTGATCTCAGGTCAACATTTGAGGCTCCAGAGGTAAAAAAAATGCCGTTTTATTGCTAAATCGTTTTTCGCTATTCACTTTTTACTTAATATAAATACACACTTGGATCATCAAGAATATCCCATAATAACATGATCCAGAAGTAATTGGACTAATATCATGCATATCCTTGAAATAGGAAGCATTTGTATATTGCCCCATTGACTTATTATGTTGAGGTTACGAAATTGACCTGACCTTAGGTCACCGATATCAAAATTCCGAAATAAACGAATTGTAAGTACTTATGCCCTCATGACATCCTGTAAGTTTCAAACTGATCGGTGAAGAACTCTGGCTTTGGCACAACTGCAAACAGTTTTGGAGGTGGGGTCATTTGACCTGGTCTGGTGACATGACCTGAGATGACCCGAGGTTATATTTTTTTCTCAAAGTGTGCGCAATTGATGTCCGAACAGGTGTGGTGCTGCGCGCCGCCGTTTTGTCACTATCTTTGAAAAAACATGAGGGGGGGGGGGGGGGGGGGGGGCGGAAATCAACCCCCTGCAGTGCGCGGGTTAACCCACGCACTGCAGGGGGGGGGGGGGGTGATTTCCGCCGCCCCCCCCCCCCTCTCAGGTTTTTCTGTGTTACGTTGTTGTAACACAGAAAACAGTTTGTTGTAGATACGTTGGCGCCGGGTTTTGGCACACCTGTTAGGATATCAATTGCGCACACTTTGAAAACAAATTGACCTGGGGTCATCTCAGGCCAGGTCACCAGACCAGGTCAAGTGACCCCACCTCCAAAAACGTTTGCAGTTGTGCCAAAGTCAGAGTTTCTCACCGATCAGTTTGAAACTTACAGGGTGTCACGAGGGCATAAGTACTTACAATTCGTATATCTCGGAATTTTGATATCGGTGATATAAGGTCAGGTCAATTTCGTGACCTCCCCATAATACGTCAATGGGGAAATATTAAAATGTTTCCTATTTCAAGGATATCCATGATATTAGTCCAATTACATCTGGTTCATGTTATTATAGGATGTTCTTGATGATCCAAGTGTAAGTTTTGTTCGGTGACTTCTATGGTGTCATTTGATGTCATCCGAGTTCACCATCACTTGTTTGTCAATAACTCGCGACATAATGAAGATAGAGAAGTAAAACCGACAGAAATGTGTTTGTCTCGTCGAGACACGGCTCCCTATATGCAACATGACCAACTTGGGTCTTGACCTCAGGTCAAGGTCGCGTGACCCGTGGTCAAATTTGTAAGTTGACCTAACAAGGTCACCATGTATATCATTCGAAGCGCCTTGACGAGAAAAACTCAATGACGTAAACGGTTTTCTGTTATCGTTATTGAGTAAAAAGTTGATAGCGAAAAAAGATTTGGCAAAAAAGAACAGTTTTTTAACCTCTGGAGCCTCAAATATTGACCTGAGATCAAATTTGAGGACACCTTATCTATTGCAAATTACAATGGCTGGCGATCGCTTTTTCCCGTTTGTTTCTAGCTAGTTCCCGAGATATATGGGAATTTCTGGGGCGAAGTCCTAAAACAGGAAAAAATGGAAAATTTGACCTTTGATGACCTCTGGTGACCTCATTTTTGACCTGACGTAAAAAAAATACTGAAATACTTTCGATAGAGCTTGTATCAAGCTATCAATCGCCGTTTTCCGCTTGTCGTTACGTAGCGTAGTTTTCGAGATCTTACGGGGGGCGGAAATACCCCCCCCCCCCTCCTGCAGTTCGTGTTCGGCGCAAACCCCCTGCAGTGCGCGGGTTAAAGGGAAATAATGACCTTTTGATTTTGTTAGCAACAATTTCTTAGGCTCCCGTTATATTTTTAAAATTATTTTATTTAAATTTAAGAATTAAATAAAATTATTCCCAAATTCAAAGTTGTAAGTTTGGAAGAAATACAAAACAAGTACCTTGTGTACATCATGAAGGTCATTGACAAATTCGTCCTTCCCTACCATTGTTAACATCGAGTGCGGCATTTGTGGAGCCTCTGTGACATTTCCGATCAAACTGAGCGCTGCTCGGACACCCGCTAGTAGCGCTTTCGTTCTCCATGGCAACCAGGCGTCAGCCAATCAAAAGCCAGAAAGGGAATACGTTCTGGCTTTTCATTGGCTCACGCCTGGTTGCCATGGAGAACGAAAGCGCTACTAGCGTGCGTTCGAGCAGCGCTCTGATCCGTGAAGCATCCGTGATGCATGACTGACTATCAGTATAAGTCATGAATAACAACAACATGCAAACTATACCAACTCGAATAAAATAAGAGCGGAATGAATTGAACCCCAGGCAAGCTAGTATTCGCAAAGCACTCGGCACTGCGCCACAATGGCAAAAGGTGAGGGAAATGCATATTGGATACAATATTATTACGTCACAAGTTTCTGAAGTGTCAACTACTATGAAATACAGTGATAAAATACCTTTAATAATGATTAACAAGAAAATTCAAACTTAACAATCATTTGAATAAGTCTTTAATTAGCTTTCAACTCGAAATCAGATATATTTTGCAATGCTACACAAGAATGGCACCAATGACGTCATTAACAAAGCCTGCTACGGGACTTGGGTATACTAATCAGGAACAACTCGCCAATTGCGCCGAGATGGTTAAGTGCGCCGAGAAGCATGACAATGACTTTGTAAACAAATCGCCGACGCTAAATAGGTCGCCGTCGATGTGCATCGATGAGCTTCTGATTTAATTGCCAGTTTTGTGTTATTGTTCGTTAGTTTTTTTGGGAAAAATTATTATTTTTCATGATAAAATAAAGCATAGTGTTATATACAGCCACAGACAAACTATACACAACTCCTAATGTTGAAAACAAATGAATCGAATTGCAAAAATTGAGGGTCGCAACCACTAACTATGCCGCGTTGATGTGCATCGATGAGCTTCCGATTTTATTGCCACTTTTTCCAATCGCTGTTAGTTTTAGAAGATCGCCGGGCATATAATCACAACAAGCAGAACGCGCAATATATTTTCCACTCCATTGCGTAAAAAAATAATACGGGAAAAGCCCGCAGTTTGATGAGGACCAAAAGTACTTGACAAAAGGTCAGAAATAGTGCAAGTACCGGTCGTTAAAAGTGTGGAACGCTTATCAACTTTAACTTGAAATATCTTTCGGTAGGAAAGTTTTCATGCAAAATGTGATGAATTTACAATATATTTTGATCTCGTCTGGCGATTTCAAGTGCTAACTCCATTTTAGTGGAAAAAGGTCATTATTTCCCTTTAAGGGGAATGTTTCACCTTTTTGAAAGTTTTCAAATATACGCTGGTTGTAGTAGACAATATGATGTAAGTACTGCTGAAAACGATGGTGATATTTTTTCTCTCGAAAAGTCACTTAATTTTATACAAATTAAGGTTTTAAATTTGGGATGATGATGTCATTATTGAGGTATAGACCGCCGCTGATTGGCTGACAAAGTGGAATTGGCTGACACAGTGACTGTTAGCCAATCAGCGGCGGCACTAGCCTAGACCCCATTTTGCAAATGGGAAATTAAATTGCTTAAAAACTGTCAAGTTTTTGGGAAAATGACCTTAGTATTTTCGACATTTCAATAACGGCCAAAGATAATGGCTATCTCATTTCCAATACAAAGGTGAAATATTCCCTTTAAAGTTTGGGGTGTATTAAAGGGAGATAATGACCTTTTGATTTTGTTAGCAACACTTTCTTTGGCTACCGTTATGGTATTAAAATGATGTGATCTAAATTTAAGAATTAAATACAATTATTCCCTAATTCAAAGTTGGAAGTTTGGGAAAATTTATGATCGGTATTTTCCCTACACTATTGGAAAGCGCAACATCTGGCGCTTTGGCGTCAATCTGTTCAACGTTGTTGAATGGGCACTTATAAACAAATCGCTGACACTAAATAGGTTGCCATCGGGGGCCTACCTAAACCGCCGATTTCAATGCACTTTTTTAAAATGATTGTTGATTGTTCATAAAAGTTTGGCACATATTCGCAAAAGATAGAATGCAGGAAACATATTGCATACCTTCATGATAAATAACAATGCGTAGGGAGGCTAATTTACTGAATACGTTACCGAGTGCTTGCTGATTATAAGCGTGGAGCGCTTATCAACTATGAATTGGAATATCTCGCGGTAGGAATTGTTATATGCAAAATGTGATGAATTTACAATATATTTTGGTCTCGTCTATCGATTTCAGGTGCTAACTCCATTTTTTGTGGAAAAAGGTCATTATCTCCCTTTAACCCATTGCGGCAATGATGGATCACTATCTGCATGGGGCTCCGGTGGACAGTTGCGTCTGTTAGGAGGCATAAATATATTTTTTATGATTCTTAACCCGAATATTGCCCCCCCCCCAACAAAAAAAAAAAATCTATAAAAAAAATGAGAAAAACATTTTTATATTGTTTTTGATATAAATGGATTGCTGACAAAATTCTGGTCCCGATAGATTACTGTTAAATCAAAATAAAGAACCTGAAATGTTGGCAAAAATGGAACAGAAATGTGTCCAAAAGCTTGGTTCAAGCTTATTTTCAAACTTTTGGACACATTTCTGTTCCACTTTTAGCCAATATGTCAGGTTCGATATTTTGATTAAAAAATAATCTATCGGGACCAGAATTTTATCAGCAATCCGTGTATGATATCAAAAATAAAAATAAAATAAGTTATTTTTATTCTTCTCAAAATTGTGGTTTTGAAAATTTTGAAAAATATGTTTTTGGGGAAATATTCGAGTTAAGCATCAGCGAAAAATCAATTCCTGCCTGCTAACAGACGCAACTGTCCACCGGAGCCCCATGCAGATAGTGATCTGTTTTGGTGATGCTCGACAACTAAAAATGCTTTGACGTCACCCCTCACCAAAAGCTCTTGGAAAGGCTCCAGCTTTATGGCGTGGAAACGGCTTGGTTTGCCGACTACCTGGCGAATCACACACAGCAGGTGCGAGTGCGAGGAGCCGACGGCAACTCGATCCTCTCCCGGCCTCGGGAGAACAACTTGGGCGTGTTCCACGGAAGGGAGTCTGAGCTGCGTGCTGTTTATGCTCTTTGCAAACGACCTAAGTTTACATGTTCCGAACGGCGTCACGACTGTGCAGTTCGCGGACGACTCACATATTCTTATCACGGGGAAAACAAATTGCCGACCATCATTTCTCTCATGGAGGAGACGCTCGAATCTGTCTTCCAATGGTCTTGCTACAATGACATGAAGATCAATGCCGCTAAAACTCAGATGATTGTGTTTGGGACTCCCGCTATGCTGAAGAGCCTCCCTACAATCACACTTCGATTTAACGGGTCATATGTCACCGAGTCACCCACTGTTAAGAACTTAGGCCTTCACAGGGACCGTAACCTGAACTATAAGGCGCACATTGATGCATTGACCTCCAGGTGCACAGGGATTTTGATCGCCCTGAGCCATGCTCGGCATGTGCTGCCATCAGGCACCATGAAAATCATAGTGCAAGCCCTCACTTTGTCAGTGGTGCGCTACTGTTTGAGCGTGTATGGTTCCTGCGGTGCTACCCAAATTCACCGGGTACACAAAATCGTCAACTTTTGCGCGCGAGTAGTCAGCGGCCGCAGACGCAGCGACCACGTGTCAGACGCTATCATGCAGCTCGGCTGGCTACGTGCGACTGAGCTGGTTGAGTACCATACGGTATCTGCAGTCCAACGAGCCATGACGACCGGCAACCCTGAGCACATAGCAGACACCTTTTAACTGTCGTTGTTTTAATTTGATTTGACGTGTCTGGTGAAAAGCCACCGCAAAGATGTGGATCCATGACACATACATTTGTATCTGTATCTTTAACCGGCCTGTGTTTCCCTTACGCCACACAGGAAGAGGTACGGAGGAAGAAGCGACACCGCAAGTCGGGCCGGGACGAGGAGGCGGCCCGGCTGCGGAAACTGCTGCACAAACACCCGCTGCTGGTGGTGGTAGAGCTCGTCTGCAAAGGTCAGCCGGGTCATCGGGTCACTGGATTACCAGGTTACTGGATTACCGAGTCACTGGATTACCGGGTCACTGGATTACCGGGTCACTGGATTACCGGGTCACTGGATTACCGGGTCACTGGATTACCGGGTCACTGGATTACCGGGTCACTGGATTACCGGGTCACTGGATTACCGGGTCACTGGATTACCGGGTCACTTGATTACCGGGTCACTGGATTACCGGAAGAGGGAGCAGGCCTGGTCGTGGGAAACTAGGGAGCCGTGTTATGGGCGATGGTGTATGTGCCTTGTGGAGACACAGAAAGGCGGTGATGATTCATTCAAATGGATGGTTTGAGTGAATCTTGTGAAATGGAATTGAAGCTCAAGACATTTGTATTTCGTGCTATTATTTTAACATTATTAAGCGTTTGTTTATTGGTTCCAGGAAGTGCCTGAGCACAGAGCAGAACCTCGATAGCCAATAGCCATATTATCATGCATTCGTCACGGCTTACTGGTCATTACCTGTAATGGGCTCGACTACTCTAAATAGGGTTCTGGAATCTGGGGTTTCTGGGATGGCCAGAAATAGATTGCGTTGATCCTGTCCGAGCGCTAAACGCGCCGGCTCTGATTTCTGGAACATACTACATCACATCACATATACATCCGTCACATGCGTCACACAGCATCCGTCACATACTAAACACAGCATCCGTCACATACTACCTACAACATCCGTCACATACTACACACAACATCCGTCACATACTACACACAACATCCGTCACATACTTCACACAACATCCGTCACATACTACACACAACATCCGTCACATACTACACACAGCATCCGCCACATACTACACACAACACCCGTCACATACTACACACAATATCCTTCACATACTACACACAACATCCGCCACATACTACACACAACACCCGTCACATACTAAACACAGCATCCTTCACATACTACAAACAACACCCGTCACATACTACACACAACATCCGTCACATACTAAACACAACATCCGTCACATACTGCACACAACACCCGTCACATACTACACACAACATCCGTCACATACTACACACAACATCCGTCACATACTACACACAACATCCGTCACATACTACACAACATCCGTCACATACTACACACAACATCTGTCACATACTACACACAACACCCGTCACATACTAAACACAACATCCGTCACATACTAAACACAACATCCGTCACATACTAAACACAACATCCTTCACATACTACACACTACATCCTTCACATACTACACACAACATCCGTCACATACTACACACAACACCCGTCACATACTACACACAAATCCGTCACATACTACACACAACATCCGTCACATACTACACACAACATCTTTCACATACTACACACAACATCCGTCACATACTACACACAACATCCGTCACATACAAACAACATCCGTCACATACTAAACACAACACCCGTAACATACTACACACAAATCCGTCACATACTACACACAACATCCGTCACATACTACACACATCATCCGTCACATACTACACACAACACCCGTCACATACTACACACAACATCTTTCACATACTACACACAACATCCGTCACATACTACACACAACATCCGTCACATACTACACACATCATCCGTCACATACTACACACAACATCCGTCACATACTAAACACAGCATCCGTCACATAATACACACAACATCCGTCACATACTAAACACAACACCCTTCACATACTACACACAACATCCGTCACATAACACACACAACATCCGCCACATACTACACACAACATCCGTCACATACTAAACACAGCATCCGTCACATACTACACACAACATCCGTCACATACTAAACACAACACCCTTCACATACTACACACAACATCCGTCACATAACACACACAACATCCGCCACATACTACACACAACATCCGTCACATACTACACACAACATCCGTCACATACTAAACACAACATCCGTCACATACTACACACAACATCCGTCACATAATACACACAACATCCTTCACATACTACACACAACATCCGTCACATACTACACACAACATCCGTCACATACTAAACACAACATCCGTCACATACTACACACAACATCCGTCACATACTACACACAACATCCTTCACATACTACACACAACACCCGTCACATACTACACACAAATCCGTCACATACTACACACAACATCCGTCACATACTACACACAACATCCTTCACATACTACACACAACATCCTTCACATACTACACACAACATCCGTCACATACTACACACAACATCCGTCACATACTACACACAACACCCGTCACATACTACACACAAATCCGTCACATACTACACACAACATCCGTCACATACTACACACAACACCCGTCACATACTACACACAACACCCGTCACATACTACACACAACATCCGTCACATACTACACACAACATCCTTCACATACTACACACAACATCCTTCACATACTACACACACCATCCGTCACATACTACACACAACATCCGTCACATACTACACACAACATCCGCCACATACTACACACACCACCCGTCACATACTAAACACAGCATCCTTCACATACTACACACAACATCCTTCACATACTACACACAACACCCGTCACATACTACAAACAACATCCGTCACATACTACACACAACATCCTTCACATACTACACACAACACCCGTCACATACTACACACAACATCCTTCACATACTACACACAACATCCTTCACATACTACACACAACACCCGTCACATACTACACACAACATCCGTCACATACTACACACAACATCCGTCACATACTAAACACAACATCCGTCACATACTGCACACAACATCCTTCACATGCTGCACACAACATCCGCCACATACTACACACAACATCCGTCACATACTACACACAACATCCGTCACATGCTACACACAACATCCGTCACATACTACACACAACACCCGTCACATACTACACACAACATCCGTCACATACTACACACAACACCCGTCACATACTACACACAACATCCGTCACATACTACACACAACATCCGTCACATACTACACACAACATCCGTCACATACTACACACAACATCCGTCACATACTACACACAACATCCGTCACATACTACACACAACATCCGTCACATAATACACACAACATCCGTCACATACTACACACAACATCCATCACATACTACACACAACACCCGTCACATACTACACACAACATCCGCCACATACTACACACAACATCCGTCACATACTACACACAACACCCGTCACATACTACAAACAACGTCCGTCACATACTAAACACAACATCTGTCACATACTGCACACAACACCCGTCACATACTACACACAACATCCGTCACATACTACACACAACATCCGTCACATACTACACACAACATCCGTCACATACTACACACAACATCTGTCACATACTACACACAACACCCGTCACATACTAAACACAACATCCGTCACATACTAAACACAACATCCGTCACATACTAAACACAACATCCTTCACATACTACATACAACATCCTTCACATACTACACACAACATCCGTCACATACTACACACCGCACCCGTCACATACTACACACAAATCCGTCACATACTACACACAACATCCGTCACATACTACACACAACATCTTTCACATACTACACACAACATCCGTCACATACTACACACAACATCCGTCACATACTACAAACAACATCCGTCACATACTAAACACAACATCCGTCACATACTAAACACAACATCCGTCACATATTACACACAACACCCGTCACATACTACACACAACATCCGCCACATACTACACACAACACCCGTCACATACTACACACAACATCCTTCACATACTACACACAACACCCGTCACATACTACACACAACATCCGCCACATACTACACACATCATCCGTCACATACTACACACAACACCCGTCACATACTACACACAACATCCGCCACATACTACACACAACATCCGTCACATACTACACACAACACCCGTCACATACAAACAACATCCGTCACATACTACACACAACATCCGTCACATACTACACACATCATCCGTCACATACTACACAACACCCGTCACATACTACACACAACATCCGTCACATACTACACACAACATCCGTCACATACTACACACAACATCCGTCACATACTACACACAACACCCGTCACATACTACACACAACATCCGTCACATACTACACACATCATCCGTCACATACTACAAACAACATCTGTCACATACTACACCCAGCATCCGTCACATACTACACACAACATCCGTCACATACTACACGCAACATCCGTCACATACTACACACAACATCCAACACATACTAAACACAGCATCCGTCACATACTGCACACAACATCCGTCACATACTAAACACAACATCCGTCACATACTACACACACCATCCGTCACATACTGCACACAACATCCGTCACATACTACACACAACATCCGTCACATACTACACACAACCTCCCTTACATACTACACACAACA